>PVIW01016968.1:0-15245 GCA_004026585.1 Noctilio leporinus | reverse complement strand
AAGGGCAAAGGAAATCAAAGAACGAATCAACAAATGGGACTATATGAAACTGAAAAGTTTCTGTTCAGCTAAAGAAAATATCAGCAAAATTCAAAGGGAACCAACTGTATGGGAAAACATAATTGCCAATGATACCTCAGACAAGGGTCTGATCTCCAAAATATACAAAGAACTAATGCGACTCAACACCAGGGAGACAAACAGCCCAATTAAAAAATGGGCAAAGAACGTGAACAGTGAACTCACTGAGGAAGATATACAGAGGGCCCAGAGGCATATTAAAGAATGCTCAACATCACTTGTCATCAGAGACATGCAAATTGAAACCACAATAAGATACCACCTCACATCTGTCAGAATGGCAATCATCAGCAAATCAACAAACAACAAGTGTTGTCGAGGATGCGGGGCAAAGGGAACCCTCATACACTGTTGGTGGGAATGTAGGTTGGTGTAGGCACTGTGGAAAACAGTATGGGGTTTCCTTAAAAAGCTGAAAGTGGAACTGCCTTTTGATCCAGCAATTCCACTACTTGGACTCTACCCAAAGAATCCTGAAACACCAATTCATAAGAACCTATGCACACCTATGTTCATAGCAGCACTATTTACAATAGCCAAGTGCTCAAAACAGCCTAAGTCCCCATCAGGGGATGATTGAATCAAAAAACTTTGGTACATTTACACAATGGAATTCTATATAGCAGAAAGAAAGAAGGAACTTGTACCCTTTGCAACAACATGGATGGAACTGGAGAGTATTATGCTTAGTGAAATAAGCCAGTCAGTGAAGGACAAATATCATATGATCTCACCCATTACGGGACAATAATGAGCAAAACTAAAAACAGCCAAAACAGAACCAAATATATGAATACAATCAATAGGCCTTCAGTGGTCAGGGGGAGAGGGGTTGAGGGGAGGGGGGGGGCAGAGCCATGAAAGGGGGGCAGCTTAGTCTAGAACCTAGTATAAAGGAACCATGGACACGGACAACAGGTGGTATTGACTTTGGCGGGATTGGGTGGGTGGAGAGGAGGACAGAGGGGAGTAAAAAGGGGATGGATGTAATACAACAACAATAAAATTTTTAAAATATATATATGTATATATATAGAAAAAAAGAAAGAAAGAAAGGGTTTAGGTGTCTATTCACCCTTTATGATCTCTGATTGGTTCAGGTGGAGCCAGGATATTTGGGCTTTACCAAGAAGAAAAGAAAGTAAAAGGAAAAAAAAAAAAGGTAAAACAAAAGAAAAAGGAAGAAAGAAAAGAATAAAGAAAGGGTTTAGATGACTGGGGAGGGGAGGAATACTTAGATTGAGGACTGGGAATGCATTGTAGCCAGAGAGTGAATAAGAGAGTGAGTAGACTTTAAATCAAGAGTAGGAGGAAGGTCTTGGGTATTTAGGTGGATTGAGATGAGGGGGGCGGGGGTGATTAAAAATATGTGAGAAGTAACTTTTGAAAAGGATATGTTAGGGATTGATAGTTCATGTAGCTCTTGGTATAACTCAGGTGCTTGAGATTAGCAGCAATCCATTTCCTGAGGCTGTGTCTTTTTCTTGGTCAGGTCTCTGCAGTCTACAGTCTAGCTGGTCTTGGAGTGGTAGGGCCTATGATTGTCACAGTCAGGGCCGATTCTGAGTGTCAGCCCCCAGGTAGGCTGGGCCTTCAGTAGCCTAACTGGGTTTTAGGATTACTGGTGTCATGGGACCCGCAGGGTGCCCCCTCCAACTCCTGGCGGAGGTTCCTGCCTGTGATGGGCACCTGGCACCCCTGCAGGGTGGCCTGCAACCTCAATGGTTCCTGTGATGACTGCCCCTGCCCCTGCAGCTCCCTGAGGAGGCAGCACCTGTCCGCCAACAGTGCCCGGGGTCTGCCAACAATGCCCAGCTCCCCCGGGTGAGAGCCAATCCTCCAAGCAGATCAGCTCTCTGAAGAGTCCTTTACGCTGCCTCTGTGATGCGAGTCTGTGGCCTTAGTCCCCGGCAATGGGCGTGTCAGTTGCCTCAGCTACAAGTTCCTGGCTCTCAGTTTGGAGTTTCCGCGGGAGCCTGGAGTCCTGTGTGGGTGCGTAGGGCTGGGCCTCCCCCATTGCAGGGGCTTCAAGCTGCTGTTTCTCTGATGGCCCAGCAGCACTGTTTTCGGCCCTCTCGATGCTCCAGCTGGTGCACTTCCCTGCTTCCCTGCTCCTACTCCTGCTCCCTGCCGGACTCTTCTTCTCTGCCTCTGGCCCAGTGAGGAGCTTCCTCTCCCTGTTGCCGAATCAAATCTCTCACACAGTCCCTCCCCTGCAGGAGTTCAATTCCTCTTTCCCTCCAGCATTTGCCCTTGCTGCCCACACTTCACTGTTCAGATTTCTAGTTGCCAGGGAGCCTGGAGCTGGCTTCAGTTAAATGTGCCCGTCTGGGTAGAGCTGCCACTGCCTAGAGCCGACTTCGGCCTGCCTTACTTACTCTCCTGCAGGTCTCCGCTGCCTCTGGACTGTGCTCCCCTAAGTCCAGATGCTGACCTCTCCTATTCTTAGGGACCTAAAGACGTCTCGTGCTCCCTATCCTGTCCTCCAGCTGCTCTGGCACACAAGAACACCATCAGCACTGCTGTCTACTCTGTTGCCATCTTTTCTCCTGTATAAGAAGTTGTAAACATGCAGAATTGCTTATACATTTAAGTGAAGTTAAAACAAATAAGAAAGAAGCCAAGATGGCAGAGGAGTAAGTGGAGTTACACCAATTTTCTCCCAGGACCAATCTGGAATTGCAACTTAATTGGGAGAAATCATACAGAATAATCAATGGAACACCAGTAGAAGAGAAGCCTTATAACCGTGGCCAGAACAGAAGAGGTTCCGTCATCACAACGTGACTGGTAGGAAGTATGAGGGTTGGCTGGGCTAAAGGAATGGAGAAACATCTCAGCAGCCAGGGGTTCCACATGAAAAGGGTGGGTTCTAAACCTCCCCTACCCTCCGACTGGGCTTCCCAGCCTACAGCAACAAAGCTGAGAGTAAAACACCACCCAGCTGTGAAAAGCAAAAAGCCTCCAGCTTTAGTGACTTTAGTGAGACACAGTTCTTAAAGGGACCACACATAAAAATGCATTGGCACTCACCCGGGCTCTGGTGGAGGGATGGCAAATGGGCTAGAGACACTTAAGGAAAGTTGGGGTAGTAGCTTTGAGGAGAGAAACGAGGGCGCAACCCATGAGGTCCCAGTGCTGACCCATCGCCCATAGAGCAGGCAAACCACTCTTCTCCAAGTGGCAATAGTCTAAGGGGAAGCAGCAGCCCCCACCCTCCAAGAATTAATCTGCCCCACCCAGTGGTGCCTAAACCTAATGGTTGATTGCAGATTAATTGGATTAACAACTCATGAGGTCAAAGCAGACCAATCTAAGAAGCAGAAACAAGAAGAGTCACCTAAAATGGGAAGAAACAAGCCCCCATCAAAAGGGAGAAATCTCCAGAATGAGTGCTAAATGGAATAGAGGGGAAAAAACTATCAGGCATGAAATTCAAAATAATGATGATAGAGAAGCTCAATGAACTCAGTGAGTTCAAAGAAAACTACAAACAACTGTAGGGGAACTACAAAGAATTCCAGGAAAGCTACAAGGAACTTACAGAGAACACTAAGCATTAAGGACACAGAGCCCTGGCTGGTGGCACATTGGATAAGGTGCTGGCCTGCAAACCCAAAGGTCGATGGTTCGATTCCCCAGCCAGGGCACATAACCAGGTTGCAAGCCAGGTCTCTAGCCAGGTCCGTAGCTGGAGGCAGGTGAAAGGGAACCATATATTGATGTTTCTCTCCCTCTCTGCCTCTCTCACTTCCCCCCTCTCTAAAAATAATAAACAAAATCTTTTTTTTTTTTTTAAGATTTTATTTTATTATTTTTAGGGAGAGGGGAAGGGAGAGAAGCAGAGAGAAACATCAATGTATGGTTGCCCTTCACCTGTCCCCAGCCACGGAGCTGGCTGGAGACCTGGCTTGCAACCTTGCTATGTGCCCTGACTGGGGAATCGAACCAGCAACCTTTGAGTTTGCAGGCCGGCACCTTATCCACTATGCCACCAGCCAGGGCCAAAAAAAAAAAAAATTTTTTTTTTAAAGGATACAGAAACTATCAATAAGAGCTAGGAGGAAGTGAAGAACACAGTAGCAGGAAAAATAAGAGCCTATTGCTCAGAATGCAGTGGTTCTTGCAGCAGAGTGCAGATACTCTCAGATTTGGTGGTGAGTTTTGGCCTAGGTCATGCATGGCATGGAGTCACCTTAGGAAGCAAGGAGGTAAAAAGAAGTTTCCCCAAGTCCTGAACTAAGTCATCTCTGGTGGGAGGAAAGGGTTGGGGATTTTTTTTAGGATCACCTCTTCATTAAAGCTTCATGATTCTGTTAGTTTGCAGATCAAGTAGCAAACAGCCAGAGCTATGCACTCAATACTTGTTAGAATGACAATAACATAGGACACTTCGTATTTGTAGTGCATTGACATCCAGGTCATCACTCACATCAATAAACCCTAAGATTCACTTGGGTTAAGAACACTGAGTCAGTTGATGCTCTTAGGGACTATTGATAGGCTTGTTCATCACTTGGCCCTGATATGCACAACTGATATGCAAAACTGGGCCAAGGATGGGGCTCATGCCTCAGACCACAAAAACAGAGCATGTGTGAGGCCCAATCTGGCTAACCAGAATCCCTGGAAGAAAGAATCTATCTTCCATGTTGTTCAGCTAAGCTAGGATGCCTCATGTCAGATCTTGCTACAGCAATGTCCATTGCAGAGTGGGAAGCCTGGGAGAGTGAAGGAGAATCTCAGAGAAAAGAAGGGAGGAGAATGTTCTAGAATCACATATCCAGCTCCCAGCTCCTGAAATCCCTGACTCTTCTCTCTCCTTTGAATCTTTTGTGTTAATAATCTACTTAATTTTCCTATTACCTAACTTTTGGTTTTATTTAAGTTAGGTTGCAACAGAGAGATTTCTGCCTAACACAGTTTACATCAAAGCAGCTTCCCAGCAAGGGGAAACAAAAGAATCACACTGTGTCACCACCCAAGGAACCTACTGACATCATATCCAAGAGCCAAACTTGCAGCCCCAAACCCAGTTACATCTGCACTTTCAGAAGGCATCTTTTCAGTGAGCAAAGAGACCAATCAGGCTCCAGGACTCATACTCTCCCAATGAAGGGCCCTCAGGTTTGGAACAGGGGCAGCAGCAGGTGGGGCAGTACTGAGCAGCTCTGGCCACAGCAAGGGAAGGCAGCGGATGGAGATGCAAGTGATCCCTGTCACAGGAATGTTAGGGGGCCCTTTCTGTCCTGGCCCTAACATTTAGTTGACTTCCACATAGAACATGGTATCTTCCCAGTATCCTGATCCAGGATACCTGGGTTGGGTGGACCCAGCTCTGGGACATTTGGAACTTATTGTAAGATGGGGCAGCCATCTGGTGGGGATATTGACCTCCCCCGCCCCCAGCTTACCCCTAGCTTACCCCTACCCCGTATGCTAGACTGAAGCTGTTCAATGAGATGGAAAACAAAGAAATTATGGTTTGGAGAAAGGGTCTGCCCTCAATGTGGACATGCTGAGCTTGAGGTATGGCAGGGTGCCCAGATGGCTAGTAGAGACGAGTGCTCCCTAAACTTTAGCATGTGAATGAATCACTGAGATCTTTTTGTTTTTTTTTTAAGGTGCCAGGTGCTTTGAAGACTTTTATTTTATTTTATTTTATTATTGTTGTATTATATCCATCCCCTTTTTGCTCCTCTCTGTCCCCCTCCCCACCCACCCATTCCCCCCAAAGTCAATCCCACCTGTTGTCCATGTCCATGGTTCCTTTATACTGGGTTCTTGTCTAAACTGCTCCCCTTCCTTGCCTCTGCCTCCCCCCTCCCCCAACCCCCTTCCCCCTGACCACTGAAGGCCTATTCACTGTATTCATATATTTGATTCTGTTTTGCTTGTTGTTATCCTGAAACACCAATTCATAAGAACCTATGTACACCTATGTTCATAGCAGCATTATTTGCAATAGCCAAGTGCTCAAAACAGCCTAAGTGCCCATCAGCAGATGATTGGATCAAAAAACCTTGGTACATTTACACAATGGAATACTATACAGCAGAAAGAAAGAAAGAACTCCTACACTTTGCAACAACATGGATGGAACTGGAGAGTACTATGCTTAGTGAAATAAGCCAGTCAGCAAAGGACAAATATCATATGATCTCACCCATTACAGGAGAATAATGAACAAAACTAACAACAAGCAAAACAGAACCAAATATATGAATACAGTGAATAGGCCTTCAGTGGTCAGGGGAAAAGGGGTTGGTGGGAGGGGGAGGCAGAGGCAGGGAAGGGGAGCAGCTCAGACAAGAACCTAATATAAAGGAACCATGGACATAGACAACAGGTGGGATTGACTTTGGGGGGGATGGGTGGGTGGGGAAGGGGACGGAGGGGAGCAAAAAGGTGATGGATGTAATACAACAACAACAACAACAACAAAAATAGTCCCCAGGGAGAGTTGCCCAATAGGAGGGAAGTGCCCAAGCCTGTGGATTGGGGAGCCCCCTGCTGGCAAATGCAGAAGCTGGCCAGGAGCCTGAGGACCAAAACAGCAAGGACCAGAGGGGTGGAGGGGCCAGGAGAAAGCTATATCTGGGCGCTTCCTTAAGGAGGAAGAGCTCAGCAGTGTGAACTGTGCAGAGGTCAAGTAAAATAGAGGGTGAGCCTCTGCCTACTCTGGATTAATTATACATTTCATATTAAAAAAAAAACAAAACACTTTGTTTTGCTGGAGAAAATTCTCAAAGTGAGCAAGCCTAACACTTTGGGGCTAATCCATGATGGGTCTGTTCAGCGTGTTTTCTTCAAAGTAATCAGTGTCGTTCCATAGGGTGGTGATTTGAAGGAGACTCTTAATTAATGCATAGGGCAGGGTGTGGTAGTGACCCAGGTGGTTTCCTGCTCCTGTTGTTGCTAAAAAATGACTTGGTGCCTGCATTCTAATAAACACAGCCGATTAGCTTCACACCAATTTAGTGTATGATTGTTAAATGTTAATGTACTGCACCCTATAGTTTTAAATAGAATTAGAGATGTTTACAGCTTTGGTTAAATGCACCTTGTTCTTCTACATTAAACTTTATTGCAAGTGTCCTCCATCAGCAAACAGGAGAAATACTCATTAGCAGCTTGGTCTGTGTGGAGGCTGCTGCTGAAAGAACCTGCGTTCTAGTTTCCTTCATTATAGCTTTCGAGCTGGTGGGGCAGCAGGGAGTGATTGCTTCATATTTATGAGTATGATTAGAACCTCAGAATTGCCAACACATAGGAATTGTTATTCAAAAGTGTGTGTTGTGTGTGTGAGGGTTTGGTGTTCATCTCAGTTTTCTGAAGATGTAACTTTTCGAGACCCTGTACCAGGGTCCTAACTATAAGGCCCTTTAGGAGCATCATCATGAAGCCTTTACTGCCAGAAAAGCTAAGGAGATGGAAGGGATCTGCTTTCCCTGGGAGGTGACCACCCGGTGGCAGAGCACAGCTGAAACATGCTCTCACTCCCAGCCCAGTGGCTCTCCATTCCTTCCACATCTCATCGCCTCCCTTCTTTCCCTTGCTGTGTGAACCCTGGCCTTTTGCAGGCCTGCTTTATGACTCTGATGAGGACTAGGCTGCCCAGCTTTTCCCTGACAGACTTTCCAGTTCTCAGAGTCCCCTGGTTCTGAATGCCTTGTGATTGTATCCAGTCTATCTCACAGCCCCTCTTACTTTCTGTTGTGGTCTGTCTGGTACAAAAACCAAAAAGGAAGGAATCTCAAAGTGCTCTGGTAACCAGAAAGAGGAAAGGGTCAGGACAGACATTTTACAGGACATGTCTCTGAGGGGAAAGCTGGGTCAGAGTCAAGAGGGTGGGGCCTCCCTGGGCTGTAACTGTCACCCTGAGTACAGACTTCCTGGCAGGAGAACACATCCAAAGAATAGAACTTATGCCCCTCATCAGCCTCACTTTGGGGACAAAGGACAAAGGACTAAAGGCTGCCTGGAAGTGAGATGAGCCACAGGCCTTTTAACCAGCATTTCAACAGCAAACCAGTAGAGAGGGATGCTGGCCTTCCACACTTTCTCTCACAACCAACACTTGGGATTGCTTTATTTTATCGGAAACTGAGGCTACTTGAAGTTAGGTGAAAGCTGCAGTGAAAGGATCACTTGACATGCTCAAGATGGCAGAAAGAGCAATAGGATACATTGTGAAGACAAATTTTTTTAAAGTTTCTAAAATTCTGGAATTCTCACTCCCAGCCCCAATGAAGGGAGCTCGGTGGCTTGACTATGTTGCCTTTGATTTGTTCTCTTGATTTTGACAGATTGGGAATTTATACAAGTAACTGTACACATAATTTATTCCAGATATGCTAGTAAACAGGGGACCTCTGCTAATTACACACTCCTATTGAGGGCTGGCTTGACCATTGGCAGCATCTGACTAGCAAGAATGATTGTCAGTAGACAATTCATCCAGGGTTTCAGATGTCCTAAGTTACTAAATACAGTCATGGTGGCCACACACTATTTTCTTGCCCCTCCACAGGCTTCTCCCACCTCTGTTCCTCTGGCCAACACTGGGCTGCAGCTCTACTACTCACAATTGAAAACACCCCTGTTGGCTGTCACCTAGAATTAAGCACCTCTCTTGCTTCCACCCATCCTTCTTCACAGGGACCTGTCTTCTTCCCTCCCCTTCACAGCTAATTCCTTCTTCTACTTCTCTACCTCTCCATGAATTTCCTTCCCAACTCAATCTTGGTCCACATCTTATTCTTTATCTTCCTATATTCTCTCTCCTTCCCTTTATTCCATTTGTTAGTAAAGTAGTTCTTTGTACCATGTGCCAAAAGCAGGGTAGAAACTAAGCAATGATTGGGATAGCCAGAAAGGTCATTTGTGTTTTTCTGTGCAATGGCTCTAGTAGTGCTTGGTTGTCTTTAACTTCATTCACAACAATTTTGTTAGATTGTATTATGACAACTGTCATCTCAGTGTGCTTATCAAAGGCCCTGTCTGGTGGCTCAGTAGATAGGTGCCAGCCTGTGAACCCAAAGGTCGCTGATTCAATTCCCAGTCAGGACATATAACCAAGTTGCAAACCAGGTCTCCAGCCAGGTCCTTAGCTGGAGGCAGGTGAAAGGCAACCATATATGGATGTTTCGCTCCCTTTTTTCCTCCCTCCGTGCCCTTCTCTCTAAAATAATGCATAAAATCTTTCAATAATTAATTAATTAATTTTGAAAAGCTTATCAAAATTGGCGAGATTTGTATAACCATTTTAATATTAAAGATGGAAGAAAATATGCAACATTTTTGGGCATATTATGCTTTATTATATCAAGAAAGGTAAAAATGCAACTGACCCACGAGAAAACATTTGTGCAGTGTATAGTGAAGGTGCTATGACTGATCAAAGGTGTCAAAAGTGGTTTGTGAAGTATCGTGCTGGAGGTTTATCCCTGGATGATGCCCTATGGTTGGGTAGGCCAGTTGAAGTTGATAGTGATTAAATCGAGACATTAATTGAAAATAATTTGTGTTACATAACATGAGAGATAGCCATCACATGAAAAATATCCTAATCAATAACATGGTGAAAATGAAAAATGTATCTTTTATTTTACGGGAAAAAAAATCACACAAACTTTCTGGCCAATTCAGTACATCCAAGCCATTTTCTCTGGCTGTGATACCAGGGTCGAGATCAGAGTCTGGTGTTATTCCTCTTTACACAGTTTGTTTCCTTTTGCTGCTATTCAGGTTTTTGACACTCAGTAACATGTTCAATAAAATTTAGAGTCAGAATATCTGATCCAAATCCTGGGTCTGCCCAAAGGTCGCTGGTTCGATTCCCAGCCAGGGCACATAATCAGGTTGCAAGCCAAGTCTCCAGCCAGATCTGTAGCTAGAGGCAGGTGAAAGACAACCATACATTGATGTCTGTTTCTCTCTCTCTCTGCCTCTCTCCCTACCCCTCTCTCTAAAAAATAATAAATAAAATATCTTAAAAAATAAAATCCTGGGTCTGCCTTTTAATTGCTGTGTGTCTTTGAGAATCCTATTGAGTTCTCTGACCTTCAGTATCTTCATGTGAAAAATGGCCAGTGCCAACAGGATTTAGTTACCTTCCAGTGTGAAGCCAAGTCCACTGCGGCATTGAGGACAATGGGTGCTCCTAATTCCCAAGCCCAGACATGAGCCTCAAAAGGTATCAGAGGAGAGACAGGCATGTGAAGGGTTTCAGGGAGGCCCCGAGGAAGAGCCACCCAACAGCCCCAGGACTGGGAGAGCTTATGCTGAGAGGTCAGCCCTCAGGGCTGGCTCCCTCCATCACCTTCTTTTACCTGGGAGTAAAACATCTGCTTGTATTTATATAGCTGTGTGAACATGTGGAGTGCTGGGCCTAGGGTAGAGAAATCTCCCCAGGACCTTCTCTGAGCCCTGTAATCAACCTTCAGTTCTGTCTTTTCTCCCCTAGTACATGTCATCTCTTTCAGACCCCCTTCAATGATGACTTTTCTTTCATAGGGGACAGGGAGTCCCATTGAGGTCAGGACCCTTTCTGCTTTGTTACCATGATGTTCCTACAGACTGTCACACAGTGTTGCCTACTCCTCAACACTTAGAACAAAAACGAAGACGGAATGGGGAGGTGCTTTGAAAACTAAAAACCCCCCACAACCCACATGGAAGGAATTTTTTCTTTCAGATTTTGTTCCTCCCTAAAGGCCACCAAATCTTCTACCCTAAACCATATTATCCAGAGCTTCCACAGTCAGCAAAAACACACTGCTATTTATCCTGTTGGCAGCCCCTCTGCCACTTTCCATCAAAGACCAGCCTGAAATAACATGATCGTAGGGGGATGATAAGGCCACAGTGGCTGGCAGCACCCTCTGGCTGTGGTCAGGCTAGCAGGGAGGGTTGACAAGAATCCTGGGGCGTCTAGAACTTCAGGGGCCTGCAGAGGTTCCTCTGTGGGGACAAGGAGCTGGTGTGTTGTTCCAAGTAGCACTGTATGGTGGTGCACCTGGATCCTGGTCTGAGACTGTCCTCCTAGGCTCTAACTCACAACTGCATCTGAAGTCACCACAGTCACAAGACCACAACCTTCTGAGGTCTGAGGCCTGCAGGACAAGTTGTTGACCTCCATGGAAGGTATCTGGGCTCAGTATCTAGGCAGTTCCAGGAAAATCTGTAGAAACTGAGATAATATTTTATTTCCCCAGGTAAATTCCCAGCTCTGGAATAGATAAGGAGAGTGGCTTATGTTTGTAAGTTGCTTACACTTTACAAAGGGTGTTCCTGGTATATTATTTTTCTTCCCTAAATTCAGCACAGGTTTTCTGTTTTTCCTTTCTGAAGAACAGCTGAGGATCATTCTAATTTCCTATCACTCCAGCCATTCCCTGCTACGTAAGGAAATCAGGGCAACTCCCACTGCCTCCCTGCACCCTCACACCATTGATCCCCCTCATATTCCTTGTCTGTGTCAAGTTGCCTTTCATACTCCAGTGATGCCATGTCCCTGTCTACCCTACCTCTTCTTCAGCCAGGCTCAGTTCTCCTCTGAGAAGCTCCGTGTGACCCTTCAGCTCATAAAATGACATCTTGCAGCACACAGAAATCGAATATTTAGCCGCAGATGAATCCAAATATAAAATGAATTACTTTCTGTACCATCATTTGAGCTGTCATGTGTCATCTGCAGTATGAATCATTCCCACTAGAATGCATGTTTCTTTACTCTCTTAAACTACAGTAAAATATACATAACATAAAATATACCACCTTAACCATTTTTAAGTGTTAAGTTTAGTGACATTGAGTAGATTCACAGTGTTGTGCAGCCATCACCACCATTACCAGAACTTTTTCATCTTCTCAAACTGAAATTCAGTACTTATTAAACACTAACTCCCCAATCCCTCCATCCTCCAGCCCCGTAGAAACCACTATTTTACTTTTTGTGTCTCTGAATTTGACTAATTTAGGTATATCATATAAGTAGAATTATACAGTATTTGTCTTTTTGTGGACTGAGCATAATATCCTCAAGTTTCATCCATGTTGTAACATGTACCAAAATTTCCTTCCTTTTTGAGGCTGAATAATATTCCATTGCATGTGTATATCCAATTACTCATGTATCTGTCAATGGACCCTGGGTTGTTTCTACCTTTTGACTATTGTGAATAGTTCTACTATGAATTGGTGTGCAAATATCTGTTGAATATGCACTTGATAAAATCTGGCACCCATTTATGATGAAAACTCTCAGCAAAGTAGGAATGGAGGGAGCATACTCAATGGGCAAAATCTACAAGTGTTCCCCTTAAGATCAGAAACAAGACAGGGATGTCCACTTTCACCTCTCTTCTTCAACATAGTACTAGAAGTCCTAGCCATAGCAATCACACAAGAAGAAGAATTAAAAGGCATCCAAATTGGAAAAGAAGATTGCAGATGGCATGATACTATACATAGAGACTCTAAAAGATTCCACCAAGAAACTACATAGAACTGATAAATGAAGTCAGTGAAGTACCAGGCTACAAAGTTAAAATCCAGAAATCAGTTGCATTTTTATATGTCAATAATGAACTATCAGAAAGGGAGATTAAGAAAACAATCCCATTCACAACTGCTTCAAAAAGAATAAAATACCTAGCAATAAATCTAGCCAAGGATGTAAAAGATCAGTATGGAAAATTATAAGACACTTAAGAAAGAAATTGAAGAAGTTACAAATAAGCAGAATCACACACCATGTTCGGATAGGAAGAATTAACACCATTAAAATGTCCATACTACACAAAGCAATCTACAGATTCAATGCAATTCAGGACGCCAATGAAATATTTCACAGAACTAGAAAAAATATTTCAAAAATTTATATAGAGTGGCCCTGGCTGGTGGCATAGTGGATAAGGTGCTGGCCTGAGAACCCAAAGGTCTCTGGTTCGATTCCCAGCAAGGGCAACATAACCAGGTTGCGAGCCAGGTCTCCAGCCAGATCTATAGCTAGAGACTGGTGAGAGGCAATCATACATTGATGTCTTTCTCCCTCTCTGCCTCCCCTTCTCTCTGAAAATAATAAATAAAATCTTAAAAAAAAAAATAGCTTAGGCTGTTTCCAGCATTTGGCTGTTATATATAACGCTGCTATGCACATAGGGGGTACATAGGTTCTTATGAATTGATGTTTCAGGATTCTTCGGTCATAGCCCTAGTAGTGGAATTGCTGGATCAAAAGGCAGTTCCATTTTCAGTTTTCAAAGAAAACTCCATACTGTTTTCCATAGTGGCTGCACCAGCCTGCATTCCCATCAACAGTGCACCAGGGTTCCCTTTTCTCCACATCCTCACCAGCACTTGTTGTTTGTTGATTTGTTGATGATTGCCATTCTGACAGCCTAAGTGCCCATCAGTGGATGATTGGATCAAAAAACTTTGGTACATTTACACAATGGAATACTACACAGCAGAAAGAAAGAAGGAACTCCTAATCTTTGCAACAGCATGGATGGAACTAGAAAATATTATGCTTAGTGAAGTAAGCCAGTCAGTGAAAGACAAATACCATATGATCTCACCCATTACAGGACAATAATGAACAAAACTAACAACAAGCAAAACAGAACCAGATATATGAATACAGTGAATAGGCCTTCAGTAGGCAGGGGGAGGAGGGAGAAAGAGGCAAAGGAGGGGAACAGTTTAGATAAGAACCTAGTATGGAAGAACCATGGACATGGACAACAAGTGTGATTGACTTTGTGGGGGAGTGGGTGGGTGGGGAAGGGGACAGAGGGGAGTAAAATGGGGATGGATATAATACAACAATAAATTTTTTTTAAGCTTAAAGGAGAAAAACAAACAAACAAACAAAAAAAAAAAACACAAAAATTTATATAGAACCGCAAAAGGCCCCAAATAGAAATAGCAACCTTGAGAAAGAAGAACAAAGTTGGAAGAATCATGCTACCTGATATTAAACTATATACTATAAGGCCATAAAAATCAAAACACAATGGTACTAGCATAAAAACAGACACATAGATCAATGGAACAAAATAGAAAGCCCAGAAATAAATGCACACTTTTAAATTCAATTAATATTTGACAGAGGAAGCAAGCACATATGATGAGCTAAAGATAGTTTATTCAATAAATGGTGTTGGCAAAATTGGTCAGATACATGAAGAAAAATTAAACTAAACCACCTTCTTAGGCTACACACAAGAATAAATTCCAAATGGATTAAAGACTTAAATGTTCATTATGAAACCATAAAAATATGAGAAGAAAATATAGGCAGTAAAATCTTAAACACTGCTCATAGCAATATTTTTTCTGATATCTTCTCAGGCAAGGGGGAAAAAAACAAATGGAACTACATCAAACTAAACATTTTTTGCACAGTGAAGGAAATCATGAACAAAATGAAAAGACAACCCACAGAATGGGAGAACATATTTGCCAATATATCTGATAAAGGATTAATATCCAAATTTATAAAGAACTTTCTAACCTCAACACCAAAAAAAAATTAAAATTAAAAAATAGGCTAAGGATCTGAATAGACTCTTTTCCAGATGGTCAATAGACATAGGAAGAGATGCTCAATATTAGTAATCATCAGTAAAATGTAAATTAAAACCATAATGAGGTATCACCTCATACCAGTTAGAATAGTTATCATCAAATCAACAAACAAGAAGTGCTGTCAAGGATGTGAAAAAAGGGGAACCCTAGTGTACTGTTGAAGAGAATGCAAACTGGTGAAGCCACTGTGGAAAGCAGTATGGAGATACCTCAAAAATTTAAAAATGAATCTGCCTTTTTTTTTTTTTTTCATTGTTGTTGTATTACATCCATCCGCTTTTTGCTCCCCTCTGTCCCCCTCCCCACCCACCCTTTCCCCACAAAGTCAATCCCACCTCTTGTCCATGTCCATGGTTCCTTTACACTAGGTTCTTGTCTAAGCTGCTCCCCTTCTTTGCCTCTACCTCCCCCCTCCCCCCAACCCCGTTCCCCCAGACCACTGAAGGCCTATTCCTTGTATTCATATACTTGGTTCTGTTTTGCTTGTTGTTAGTTTTGCTCATTATTGTCCCATAATGGGTGAGATCATATGATATTTGTCCTTCACTGACTGGCTTATTTCACTA
>PVIW01016967.1:0-15245 GCA_004026585.1 Noctilio leporinus | reverse complement strand
GAGGCTTGTCTTGTGACATACCATGTGGTCTATCTTGGAGAATGATCCATGTGCCTTTGAAAAGAATGTGTATTTTGCTTCTTTGGGGTAAAAGACCCTGTATACATCAGTTAGGTCCATTTCCTCTAGAGTGTTGTTCAATGCCACAACATCTCTGGGGATTTTTTGTTTGGAAGATCTGTCCATTATTGATAGTGGGCTATTAAAATCCCCTACTATTAGTGTGATGCTGTCTATGTCTTTCTTAAAGTCTTCCAAGATTTTGCTTATATATTTCGGAGCTCCTATGTTGGGTGCGTATATGTTTATCAGAGTTATTTCTTCTTGATGGATTGTTCCCTTAAGTATTATGAAATGTCCATCTTTGTCCCTTTGTATGTCCTTCATTGTAAAATCTATTTTGTCTGAAATCAGTATTGCTACTCCAGCCTTTCTTTCATGTCCATTTGCTTGATATATAGTTTTCCATCCCTTCACTCTCAATCTGTGTTGATCTTTTGTTCTGAGGTGGGTCTCTTGAAGACAGCATATATGTGGGTCATGTTGTCTGATCCATTCGGCTACCCTATGTCTTTTGTTGGGTGCATTTAATCCATTTACGTTTAAGGTGATTATTGATTGATATTTATTCATTGCCATTTTCTCCCTTTGTGTCTGTATTCCTCTTTGGCTTTCTCTGTTTCTTCATTTCCTTTGTTTACTTATTTTTGTAGCAGACCCTTTAGCATTTTTTGCTATGCTGGTTTGGTAGAGATGTATTCTTTTAGTCTTTTTTTTTTTCTGGGAAACTCCTTATTTCTCCTTCTATCTTGAACGAAAGCCTTGCTGGGTAGAGTATTCTGGGTTGCAGGCCTTTGTTTACCATGACTTGAAATACTTTTTGCCATTCCCTTCTGGCTTGAATTGTTTCTGTTGAATAATCATTTGATAGCCTTATTGGAGCCCCTTTGTATGTTATTTGTCTTTTCTCTCTTGATGCTTTTAGGAATCTCTCTTTCTTTGAAATTTTCCATTTTAATAATAATGTACCTTGGTGTTGGTCTGTTTGGGTTGATCCTCATTGGGACCCTGTGTGCTTCCTGAACTGGATTCATGTTTTCACTCATCATGTTAGGGAAATTTTCTATCATGACTTTTTTGAACAGGTTTTCCATTCCTTGTTTCTCTTCTCCTTCTGGTATCCCTATGATACGGATGTTGTTACGTTTCATGTTGTCCTGCAGCTCTCTTAACCCCTCTTCAGTCTTGTTCAGCTTTTTTTTATTCTCTTGTACTGTCTTGGAGTATTTGTCTACATTATCCTCCAACTCGCTTAATACGGTCCTCTGTTTCCTCTAGCCTACTGTTGATTCCTTCTACTGTATTTTTCAATTCAGAAATTGTATTCTTCATTTCCTCCTGGCACTTATTGATAGTTTCCATGTCCTTTTTCATGCTGTTGTAGTTCTCAGTAAGTTCCTTGTAACTTCCCTGGAGTTCTTTGTAATTTCCCTGGAGTTCTTTGTAATTCTCCTGGAGTTGTTTACAGTTTTCTTTGATGTGACTGAGCTCACTGAGCTTCTCTATCATCATTCTTTTGAATTCCTTATCTGATATTCCAGGTGCCTCTGTTTCATTTTGTGTTTTTTTCTGGGGATTCTTCCTTTCCTTTTGGTGATGGACTGATTCTTTTTTCCCCCATTTTGGGTGTCTGTTCTTGCTTGCTCTTTATTTATTTATTTATTTTTGTTATTTCCTTGAGTTAACCTGCTTTGCTTCCTTGCCTTAGTTGAGCAACCTTCTGTGATAGGAGATTTGTGGAGTTCAATTTTGCCGTCTCCCAGATTTTCTCCACCCACTGTTCTTCGTGTGTCCTTTATTTGGGCTGTCAGGTTGTATTCTGGGCCTGTGGGCTTTTAGCAGAAACAAAAACAAAAACTAACAAACAAACAAAAAACCCAAAGCCAAAAAACCAAACCAAACCAAACAAACAAACAAACAAAAAAAATGCAAAAGGAAAAAAGAAATAAAAATGATAATAATAATAAAAAGAAAGGGTTTAGTTGGCTGTTCACCCTTAATAATCCCTGACTGGTCCAGATGGAGCCTGGACCTGAGGCCTTTTAGCGGAGGGCAAAAAAGGAAAGAAAAAAAGGGAGAAAGTCACAAGAGAAAGAGAAATCAATATTAATAAGGAAAAGGTTTAGGTGTCTGTTCTCCCTTTATGGTCTCTGTTTGGTCCAGGTTGAGCCAGGACCAGTGGGTTTTGTGAGGGAGAAAAGAAAAAAGAAAAAGAATGAAAGAAGGAAAGAAAGAAAGAAAGAAAGAAAGAAAGAAAGAAAGAAAAAGTGGGAGAAAGTCACAAGACAAAGAGAAATCGATATTAATAAAGAAAGATTTTACGTGTCTGTTCCCCCTTTATGGTTTCTGATTGGTCCAGATGAAGCCACAACCTGTGGGCTTTACCAGGAAGAAAAGGAAAAGAAAAAAATTTAAAAAATAAAATAAAATAAAATAAAAAAGAGGAAGGAAGAAAAGAATAAAGGGTTTAGGTGGCTGGGGAAGGGAGGAATACTTAGGTTGAGGACTGGGAATGCGTTATAGCCACAGAGTGAGTAGACTTTAATTCGAGAGTAGGGGGAGGGTCTTGGGTATTTAGGTGGATTGAGGTATGGGGGGGGATTAAGAATATGTGAGAAGTAACTTTTGCAAAGGATATGTTGGGGATTAATAGTTCATATTGCTCTTGGTATAATCAGGTGCTTGAGATTAGCAGCAATCCCTTTCCTGAGGCTGCCTCTTTTTCTTGGTCAGGACTTTACAGTCTATAGTCTATATTCTAGCTGGTCTTGGCATGTGGCAGGGCCTCCGATTGTCACATTCAGGGCTGATTCTGAGTGTCTGCCCCCAGGTAGGCTGGGCCTTCTGCAGCCTGGCTGGTTGTTAGGGCTGCTGGTATTCTGGAGCCCACAGGGAGCCCCCTCCCACTCGTGGCGGAGGTTCCTGCCCAGGACGAGCACCCGGCACCCCTGCAGGGCAGCCTACAACTTTGCTGGTCCCTGTGACAACTGGCCCCACCCCTGCAGTTCCAGGAGGAGGTCGCCCCTGTCTGTCAACACTGTCCGGGGTCTTCCTACACTGTCCCACCCTTCTGGGGCGGGCACCACTCCTTCAAGCCAACCAGCTCTCTGCGGAGTCCTTTAGGTGGCCTCTGTGATAAGCCCCGCCCTGGCGTGGGTGGTGCGGCCTTTGTCTCTGGCAATGGCGGGTCAGTTGCCCCCGCTACTAGTTCCCAGATTGCTGGCTCGCCATTTGGAGTTTCCAAGGAGCCTTGGGTCCTGTGTGGTTGCGCAGGGCTGGGCCTCCCCCCTCACAGGGGCTTCTAGCTGCTGTTTCCCTGGTGGCCCAGCTGCACTGTTTTCGGCCCTCTTGCCACCCCAGCCAGTGCACTGCCCCTCTCCCCCGCTCCGGCTCCCAGCAGGACTCTTCTCCTCCACCTCTAGCCCAGTGAGAAGCCTCCTCTCCCTGTTGTGGGAGTGAGTCTCTCACACAGTCCCTCCCCTGCAAGAGTTCAATTCCAAGTTCCCTAAGGTGTTTGCCCTCGCTGCCCGCACTTCACTGTTGAGACTTCCAGTCACCAGGGAGCCTGGAACTGGCCTCAGTCAAACGTGCCCCTCTGGGCAGAGCCGCCACTGCCTAGAGCCGACCTTGGCCCACCAGCTGGTCGGTGGGGAACGCCTCACCTACTGTCATGCTGGCCTCCTCTGCCTCTTGGCTGTGTTCCCCTGTGTCCAGATGCTGCCCGCTCCAATTCCTAGGGTCCTGAAGATGTCTCATGCTCCCTAGCTTGTCTTCTAGCTGCTTTGGTACTTTGAGAACACCATCAGCACTGCTCTCTACTCTGTCGCCATCTTCCCTTTCTGAGTAGACTTTAAATCGAGAGTAGGGGGAGGGTCTTGGGTATTTAGGTGGATTGAGATAGGGGAGGATTAAAAATATGTGAGAAGTAACTTTTGAAAAGGATACGTTAGGGATTAATAGTTCGTGTAGCTCTCGGTGTAACTCAGGTGCTTGAGATTAGCAGCGATCCCTTTCCTGAGTCCGCCTCTTTCTCTTGGTCAGGTCTCTGCAGTCTATAGTCTAGCTGGTTTTGGAGTGGCAGGGCCTATGATTGTCACAGTCAGGGCTGATTCTGAGTGTCATCCCCCAGGTAGGCTGGGCCTCCAGTAGTCTAGTTGGGTTTTAGGGCTGCTGGTGTTCTGGGGCCCTTCCTTTTCTTCCGTTTGAAGTCCAGCAGGGTACCCCCTCCAGCTCCTGGAGAAGGCTCCTGCCTGTGATGGGCAACTGGCACCACTGCAGGGTAGCCTGCAACTTAGCTGGTTCCTGTGATGACTGGCCCTGCCCCCACAGCTCCTGGAGGAGGCAGACCCTGTCAGCCAATAGTGCCTGGGGTCTGCCAACACTGCACAGCTCCTCCAGGAGAGGGCCAACCCTCCAAGCAGACCAGCTCTCCAGGGAGTCCTTCATGCTGCCTCTGTGATGTGCGCCCTCCCAGAGCATCTGCAGTGTGGCCTTTGTCGCCTACAATGGACAGGTCAGTTGCCCCAGCTACAAGTTCCCGGCTCGCATATTGGAGTTTCTGTGGGAGCCTAGGGCTGGGCCTCCCCTCTTGCACGGGCTTCAAGCTGCTCTTTCCATTGTGGCCCATTAGCACCATTTTCAGCCTTCTCACCGCCCTGGCCAGTGCACTTCCTGCTTCCTGCTTCCTGGATCCTGCTCCTTGTAGGACTCTTTTCCTCAGCCTCTGACCCAGTGAGAAGCTTCCTCTCTCTGTCTCCAGAGCAAAGCTCTCACACAGTCCCTCCTCTGCAGGAGTTCAATTCCTCGTTCCCTCTGGCATTTGCCCTCACTGCCCTCACTTCACTGTTTAGATTTCTAGTCACCAGGAAGCCTGGAGCTGGCTTCAGTTAGAGATCCCCTCTGGGTAGAGCCGCCACTGCCCAGAGCCGACCTTGGTTTGGAACTGTCTCACCTGCCCTCCTGTAGGTCTCTGCTGCCTCTGGGCTGTGCTCCCCTGAGTCCAGATGCTGACCGCTCCAATTCTTATGGACCTGAAGTTGTTTCATGCTCCCTATCCTATCCTCCAGCTGCTCTGGTACTCAAGGACAGCAATAGCACTGCTCTCTACTCTGTTATCATCTTTGATCCAGAATAGTGTGTTTTTAAACATAGGGTGGAAAACAGAGTAAACATATGTAGATCTATGTAAAAGGTTGTTTCTCTGGGGACCCTAACACAACAAGGTAGCTCAGGCTCTGGGGTCACATAGGCATCACTAGAAACCTGGATCCTCTTGACATCTTATTTGCATTTGGAGAATGGGATCACAGTGGTTATTACCACTGTCCTAGGTGGTTTGGTGATTAAATGAGGAAACGTATAGGAAGTCCCACCCAGTGCTTGACACATGGTGATTACAGACCCAGAGCTAACTGTGGCCTTATTGCCAATTCTAGAAAAGAAAAGGGGGGGGGAAAAAAAAAAAAGCCTAGATTCCCTGAAGCTGAAACATGATTAGTCTATGCAAAATTGTGATCTGTTTGCTTTTCAAACACTGGCAGTGGGCTAGTTTCAACTCAGACCCTGTCACAGCTTCAAGAGTCAAAGACATGTATGTGGGTGAAAACATGCAGCCTTTTTAAATTGTTTTCTACTCTCTATATCTGACTGAATTAATTGTTTGGCTACTACCTTATAGGATCATATGCCTAACTGAGGCCAAACCATGGAATTGTAGAATAATTAGGAATATCGTACTTCCGTCCCACTGTCTGAATGTTTGGAAAATTAATCAACCTCTCTGTGCCTCTGTCTCCTCATCTATAAAATGGGTATAAAAGAGGAGCTATCTCCTCATTTATAACATGAGATACTGCACATAAACTGTTTAGCCAAAGAGCCCATTCTGAGCTCTCTGTCACTCCTTCTTTGTCCCCTGCCATTCCCACCATATCATTGTGAAGCATGGTTCTAATCTGGAACTGGATATGCAAGTATCACCTATAACTAACAGATTTGTGAAGCTATACTAACAGCTTCAGGCAGGCTGAAAGGAGTCCTGATTTCATTCTTTGCTGTAGGCTGTGCATCTGGTGGCTAAGCAGTGGATAGGTTGGGATGGAGAGAAAGCCTGCATTGGAGGTTCTTTGGACCACTGAGTTTATGGGTTTTGATTTGTAACATAAACTAAGTTTAGGGATTAGGGCATGAGGAAAATATATTCATAATCTCTGCTGATTGTAATTCCATGTTCTCTCTGTTCTCAATCTTTCCTTGACTACTGGTGTGGGGACTCTGACCAGCAGAGATCCCTTGGTGCCCTGGATAAAACTAATACTTCCCAGGCAGCTTGTGCTAGGGAAGAAAAGGTTGGCCAGTGTCTGATTGACAAAGGCCTATCTTCCCACCTCCAAAGGTTTTCATTGATCACATAAGGTTGGAAGGTGCACATACACACTATAATTCATTACTAGAGAAGAACATCCAAAAGGAAGGAGTTGTTAAGTTTAGATAAGGTGATGCTGAGAACTCTAAGTGGTTACTACAATTTTAGGGAGAAGGAGATTACATGTGGGTGAAGGTTTTAACATTTGCTGCAGATGCGATAATTAAGTCTAGGAAGTTTAGGTCACAGGCATAGACTTCAAAGGACCTGTGGAATGTTTTCAAGGCCAGATTCTCACCCGGGGTCCTCCTTGGTTACAGCATCGGAGCCTGTATGCATCCAGCTTTCCTGGCTTTCTGGGCAGGTCTTACAGGCTTGGCCTGGCCTATGCAGGGCTCCAGGCCCTGACACCTTCCCAGGGGGACCCCAACTTAGTAGGTTTCCTTTTGTCTAATCACTCATGTGTAAAGATCTCTCCATTCTGATTCTGGGTGCTTGTTCTAAAGATAATGAGAATGAGGGAAAGGTATATAGGTAAAGCAACAGTTTCAACCTGTACTGTGCATGTTGATCACAAGGTGGGCTTGTAACAGTTCAAATAGCTGGCTCCTCACTCAAGTCTATGGGTTGAGTCAATCCAGCCCAGGAATCCATACCTTTTCTAAGCACCAGCCCAGGTAATTTGATGCAGGATCATCCATGAACTTCTTTGTGAGAAAAATGGTTCCAGCCCAAGCTCACACCAAAATTCTGTTCCTTTAGAGTTTGTTGCTATAAAAGTGAGAAAACACTGGCTCCAGTGTACAGGGACTGCCTGTGTTCAAGACCATGAGCACCCCCCACCATCCTCCCATAGCTAGCTCATTTCCTGAGATATAATTTTATAAAAAGAAACACTTTTAAAGTCCATTATTTAATTTTCTAACCCCCACCCCCAAAAAAAGGAAAAGAAATAGAAAAAATTACAGTATTTGAGAAAAAACATTTTTAAAAATCATGATTTTCAGATACCAACCTTACTTATTTGAAGAAGATGGTATTCAAAAACCACTGGTAAATTCAAGGAAAATCTAATTCAGAATTTATTTTTACCATGTAGACCAAACTCCTGAAGGAAGCAGGTAGCCTGGTGTAACAGAGAGAACACAGATACTCCTATCAGAAGATTTTGGTTTGAATCCTGGCTCCATTAATCCAGCCATGGGACTTAAATGTCTCAGATGTTGTTTCCCAATGGAAATAAGAGAGTGGTAAACATTAGTAATAATGTATATAACTTTTTTAGGCCAGTTTTTAGTATTAGTCATGACCATTGCTGTTGTCATTTATCTTATCTTCAATCAATAAGATGAAGAATATAATGGTATTACCTTATAAGTTTGTTGTGAAGATCATTACATTTAGGTAATTAATAGCCATGCATTCATTGAATATTTATGGTGTGCAAGGTACTGTACATGCATTAACTCATTTAATTTTCTTAACTCTATGAGATTTGCCCCATTTTACAGATGAGAGAACTGAGGCTCAGATATTAAGTACATTACCCAAGGTCACACAACTATAAAGGCAAAGATGGACTATTGTATGTGAAAAACTCAGTTCAGTACCTGGCACAGAGTAGTGTCAATAATAGGTAGTATTTATTGTGTTGTGTAAGAAGGACTTTTTCTAAGGTACTGCCTTGGGGGTGTCAGAATTATGGCTAGTACATTGTACTGATGGAAATTCATTCTTTCATGGAAAATGGGTTCAGTGTTGCCTACTTAACAAAAAGAAGTATCCTTTGTCTATGAATTATAACAGGAGTGGACATACATTTAAATAGGGGTTAAATTCATCCCATGTGGTCCCCAAGTTAATGATATTGGTCTACAAAGAAACTGAGTGTCATACTTTTACTTTTCCCTTTTAGTACTGAGAAAATGATTATGCTGCAAAAAAAACAAACAAACAAAAAAACCATGAGTTCTTAAGATGGAATAGGAAAACAAAACAAAACAAAAACTCTTGTAAGTTATATTTTGATGGGCTAGCATTAGACACAATAAAGGCAGTGATATTTAAGTTGATCAGCGACAGATGTTTAACATATTTTACGTAAGAACTGTAGACACAGTTAACTGCCAAAACAGACTGTTTCCTGAAACATTGGACAGATGGAACCAAGAATATGTAGTCCTGAGGAGTCTGAACTCCTCAAAGTGACCCTTATTTAAAAAAAAAAAAAAGAATTAGTTTTGATCAAAGCATTTCAGTGATTTTTCAATTCTTTTGTTTCTATAATTTGTTCACTTTGTCATGGCTACAAAGGTATTTGGGATGTAAAATTTCTCTTTCTCCCTCTTTCTGTTTGTGTGTGTGTTACACATGTGTGAGTATTCCTGGTTTCAAAAGCATACTTTGTTTTATTTTCTTTCTATCATTCACTGTGGGAAAATTGAGTGTGCTTTACACATTTTTGGCTGTCTCCCCAACATCTGCTCCCCTCCCTACTTCCCAATAAGGCCTGATTTCCATTTGGGGATCTGGGGTCCCAGCGATGTTGACTCTGAGCCCAGCTGATATCTCGTCACTACTCTGCAGGAAAGGCTCTGATGGCCCCCTTTCTTATTCAAAATAAAAGGCAAAGTCTTCTCCCTAGGCTGCAAGGCCAAATGCAGTCTGGCCTGTTACCCCAGCTGCACCTCTGACAGCTCCATACCCCTTCTCTGCTCCTTTACACTGGCTCTTTGCCCTGTAAATAGGCCAGGCATGCTTCCACCTCTAGGCCTTTTTAACTGTTAAAGAACATCTCACTGGGTAAAACAAGTGATGACCTTAACTGAAATCCTTCACTTTCTTTGCATATAGGGGAAAAAACTCCGATAAAACCTGATTAATTTTAAGCATTCACCATTAAATGTTTCAAGAGGAGTTCACACCAACATTTTGCCCTGGTAAGAATTTTAGAGGATGTGTATGAAGTCCTTCTTCGTGTTCATAAAGAACAATGTGCAATTCAGTTGTGGAGAAAAGGTTTTCTTGAAAGCAATTGAGTTATACACAGGGTGGGGTTTTGGCCTTGCTGTGTTTACATAGCATTGGCTCTCCTACTGATATTCATATAATGAAATTTAAAAATAAAAACATCTGGAAAGTGTGCCAACCTGTGCCTGTTCCACCAGTTCAATTTTTTGGCTTGCCTCAAGTAATTTTAATAAAGTTTGTTAACTACCAGGGTCTTGAAAGAATCCATGTTCTATAATCTGGCCTTCACTACTACAAGAGTTTTGGAAATAAGCCTACGAATTTAATGAAGTACTTAAAATAATACTCCAGGAGGCTTAAATCTTGATAATTATGCAAGAAGTTGTACTTCAGGTATATACATAGATTATGTTCTAAAATAACACATTTTGCCTAGAATTCTGCTTTTTGTACTTTAAAAGAGCTATGGCTACCAGGATCAAATTTAAATAGAATTTTCAAAGCACAGATTACCCAAAGTGAAATTTATACAACTAACACTAGGGAGAGGTGGTGTGACCAGTTTCTTGAGTTAATGACTGTTTAATTTCCCGTATTAAAGAAAAAACTTGAATGGAATTTCTTCTTTAGGGATTGTTTGGTTTAAACTTGATTCTCTCAAATGTTTTCCTAAATCCCTCCTGTGAGGATATGGACTCCCGACTTACCTGAAGGTATCATTTCAGTTCTTGGATGAGAGACATACTCTTCATCATTCCAAAGCAGTCCTAGAAAGTTCTCTGCCAGAAATGGCACCAGCCCACTTTGTTCCTTGGGGAAAGGAAAATTCATTCTTAGTGCATCCTTGGACTGACATAGGAAGAGCCTCCACCGGGGCATTAATGGAGTCAAAATCATTAACATTCATAACAGCAGTCACCATTGCCATTTATTGTGCTTGGTGTTCAATGAACTGGGTTCTGCTTCATTTAATAATACAATATCTGCACTTGCTAGGAACCACAATCTGAACTTACTGCTGTTAACTCAGCTAGGAAAATTAGTAGTCAAACTGGAGAGTCTAAGGTCAAAGACTTCATACTCTTTCTGTTGCCAGTTAGGAGAACAAAAGACCTCTTTCCAGTGGGAAGATAATTGATTCAGTGATAACAATGAAGAGTCAATGTTCAAGCAAATCCCTTTAGGATTCTGCATATATTGGCTTCAACAATACAGGTGAGGATGACTAATTCTGAACCACAACACAAAAGATACGTGCAAGCCAAGTAACTGGAAAGTTATAAGGTAGATATACTGCTCACACAAATAGGAATTTCTACATATTGCTAGGTTAAGCAAACAACCCTAGCAAAACTCAATTAGTCATTGTAAGGTTAAACCAAAAGTAATTCAAATAAAAAACAAACAAGCAAACATCACTAAGAGAAAGTGAAAATTACAGTCCAGCAAGACAGCAGTACAATGTATTCTATTCCCAGAGCTTAGTGATTCCAGTGATGCAATGGCACCCAAATGCACAGAGAGAGCGTACAATTCTCTGCTGGCAGACAGCTTTCTTAGTAGAATTCAGAATTAAAAACTATAATAATCTTCTAGTTCTAATTAATGAATATCAAGGTTTTTGGGAATTCTGAGTAACTCATTTATTATGTTACTATTAAGTAGCCCTTAATCACACATAAAAATCAAAGATCATGGAATTACAAACTATGCACCCAGAAGTCCCCAAAGAAAAACATACATTTAAGCATGGATGGAACTGGAGAGTATTATGTTTAGTGAAATATGCCAGGTGGCAAAAGGCAAATACCATATGATCTCACCTATAACTGAAACCTAATGAATAAAACAAACAAATGAGCCAATATAACCAAAAGCATGGAAATGAGGAACAGGCTGACAATAAACAGAGGGGAGGGGGATGGGGAGGGTAGAAAGAAAGAAAAAATGGGGAAGGTTCTAGTCAAGGACTAGTGTAAATGATCATGGACATGGACAATAGAGCTGGGGTAGACTGTGGGGAGTGGGCGGGGCAGTGGAGAGAAGCAGGGAAAAATGAGGACAACTGTAAAAGAACAACAATTTAAAAAATTAAAAAATTAAAATAATTCAGTTTCATAATAAATAATTTGCTTTTTATTTTGAGATAATTGTAGATTCACATGCAGCTGTGAGAAATAGTACAGAGAGCCAATGTACACGTTACCCAGATTCTGCTAATGGTAACATCTTGTAAAACTACAGTTAATATCCCAAACATACTATTGACACTGATACAATTGAGACAGAGCATTGCCATCAACACAACAATCTCTGATGTTGTGCTGGCCATATCCACTTCTCTCCCACCCCCATTTTCACCTTTACCCCGAGTAACCAGTAATCTGGTTTCCATTTGTATAATTTTCTCTTCTCAAGAATGTTAAATCAATGAAATGATACAGTATGTAACCTTTTGAGAAACTGCCAAAATGTCTTCCAGATTGACTATACCATTCTACATTCTCACCAGAAATGCACAAGTGATTAAGTGATTGAGTTTCTTCACATCTTCATCAGCATTAAGTGTTTTCTCTATTTTTAATTAGCCATTCTGAGAGATGTGCAGTGATATCTTTTTGTGGTTTTAATTTGCATTTCCCTCATAGGTTATGATGTTGGACATCTTTTCATGTGTTTACTGCCATCAGTATATCCTCTTCAGGAAAATATGTTTTGCCCATTTCCTAGTTGGCTGTATTTTTTTAACAATTGAACTTAAGAATCCTTTTATAGTCTAGATACTAGTCTTTTGTTGGATATGTGTTTCGTAAATGTTTTTCCTCATCTCTATTTTTTCTTGTTTACCTTTGCATTCTTTCACAGATCTTTTGAAGAGCAAAAGTTTTTAATTTTGATGAAGTTCATTTTATCTTTTTTCTCCTTTTTTGGATCCTCCTTTTGGTGTCAAGTCTAAGCGAAGAAATCTAACCCTATATTACAACTATTTCTCCTATTTCTATATTGTTTTATAGTTTTACATTTAATTCTGCAAACCATTTTAAATTTGTTTTTGTATAAGGTGTGGGGTTTAGCTTGAGGTTCAGTTCTTTACCTATGGATGCCTGCTTTCTCTAAAATCATTTGATGAGAAGGCTATCTTTCCTTCATTAAATTGTTTTTACACCTTTGTCAAAATCAGTCAGGCATATATGTATATGTGGATATAGGAGGAAGGACCAAACAAAACAAAACAAAACAAAAACAACACTAAAAAAAAAACCCAAGAATTATCTTCTGGAGGGCAGGCCCCTTGTAATATGTCTTCCCCCGCTAGGTGTTTTAGGGACCCATTTCCATCAGTGAACCAGCTGACGTTGTTGTGAGAAGCTGTGTTTGGTTTTAATGAGTGTTTTTGAAGGCTCTGTCAACATGTTTGCCCTTTTCATGATGGGTTATCTATGAATGCTGAATGTTTAGCAGTTATTGACCAAAAATGGCATGACCCTTGTGCCCCACCCTTCCTGTTGACCTGATCTAACCCTGAGTGACTTTGTTTTGTTTGTTTGTTTCCAGGATGGAAATAAAGTCCTCAAAGGGAAATACTTTGCCAATGTGGAAGAATTGGGAAAAAAAAAAAAAAAAGAGCAGCAAAAGCACTAATAGGCATCAAAATGGATGAGTTCAAAAACTGTTTTGAGCAGCAAAAAAAAAAGTCTCAATTGGTATCGGTGTATTGCGTTAAATGGAGAGTACAATTAAGATGACTGGAGTTTAAACGTAAGAATAAATACACAAGTTTTATAAATAAATTCTGTTTTGGGGGTTACCCCATCATAAGTCTGGGTTCTATATTTGGTTCCATTGATCTATGTGTCTATCATTCCAGACAAGTACCACATGGTCTTAATTTACGGCAGCATTCCAGAAAGTATCCAGCCATGTAATGTGAAAAATAGAGACATTTATTGAAGAGGGTACAAGAAACATTGTACATAGGACAAAGACCCCTCAGTTCCCTTCAAAGTAGGCACCTAGAGACCTCACATAGTTCTCCCAAACACTGTCAGCTGCTCCATTGTACTTTCCCAAATTTCATCAACTATCTGAAATCTTTTCCCTTTCAAAGGTAATTTTAATTTTGGGAAAAGCCAGAAGTTGCAGGGCACAAAATCAGGGCTCTAGAGGGGTTGAGTTACCTGGGTGATTTGATGTTTTAGCAATAATTTCTGTACAAGATGTGATGCGTGAGTGGGCACATTGTTGTGATGAAGCTTCCAATTACCGTTGCCCATAGCTTCAGCCTTCTGAATCATCTGAATAGTTTCTGTGGAGAAATATGCGTGCTTTATGCACAATTTAGGGCAAATTCATTGCTCTACTTGAGCGGTCATTTTGAATTCAATGGCCACACAGTTCACATGCTCACCCTACTGAATAGTACAGTGAAGTCCCCGTTGTTCATAGATGCACATTTCAGTCCACCCTCCTTGGCTGCCTGGTTACATTAAGCTGTATAAAAGGTTCTTGTTATATTAACTCCTTGGCTGGACTTTTTCCAGATTGACCTCATAATAAGTTTTGACACTGGGTAGACAGATTCTTACACCTAGTCATTTTCAAATTTATTCGAACTATTCTACTTCTTTTGCCTTTTGATATAAATTTTAAAATATTTTTTTTCAGTTTACACAGAAAATGTCCTGGGATTTTGATAGGAATAGCATTAAACCTATATAAAATTTGGGAAGAGTTGACATCTTTACCATATTAAGTTTTCCAATCCACAAATACAGTAGGTATCTCTATTTTTTAAATTTAATTTTATTGTTATTGTGTTATATCCATCCCCTGTTTTCCTCCCCTCTGTCTCCTTCACCCACACACTCCCCTCTAAAAGTCAATCCCACTTGTTGTCCATGTTCATGGTTCTTCCATGCTACTTCCTTGACTAAACTGCTCCCCTTTTTGCCTCTTCCTTCCCCACTCACCCACCCCCTTCCCCCTGCCCACTGAAGGTCTATTCATTGTATTTATATATATAGTTCAGTTTTGCTTGTTTGTTTTGTTCATTATTGCCCTGTAATGGGTGAGATCATATGGTATTTGTCTTTTATTGACTGGCTTATTTCACTTAGCATAATAGTTTCCAGTGCCATTTATGTTCTTGAAAAGGGTCAGAGTTCCTTCTTTCTTTCTTTGGTGTAATATTCCATTACATAAGTGTACCAAAGTTTGATCCAATCATCCACGGGCACTTGGGCTGTTTCCAGCACTTGGCTATTGCAAATAGCACTGCTATGAACATAGGGGTACAAAGGTTCTTATGAATTGGTGTTTCAGAATTCTTCGGGTATAGTCCTAGTAGTAGAATTGCTGGATCAAAAGGTAGTGCCATTTTTAGTTTTTTAAGGAAAATGTTTGTTTTCCATAGTGGCTGCACCAGCTTGCATTCCCATCAACAGTACACCAGGGTTCCCTTTTCCCCACAACCTTGCCAACACTTGTTTGGTGATTTGTTGATGATGGCCATTTTGACAGGTGTAAGGTGGTATCTCACCTTAGTTTTAATTTGCATCTCTGATGGCTAGTGCTGTTGAATATTCTTTCATATTGTTTTTGGGCTCTTTGTATGTCTTCCACAGAGAGTTGTCTGTTCAGGTCCTTTGCCCAGTATTTATTTGGGCTATCTGTCTCCCTGGTATTGAGTTGCATAAGTTCTTCATATATTTTGAATATCAAACAGTTGTCTGAGCTATCATTGGCCAATATGTTTTCCCATACAGTTCCTTCCCTTTTAATTTTGCTAGTGTTTTCTTTTCTTTTTTTTTTCTATTCTTTTTTTTTTTTTGTCATGTTTGTAGATGGCTTT
>PVIW01016966.1:0-15228 GCA_004026585.1 Noctilio leporinus | reverse complement strand
TCCAGAAATGTGTCCATTTCATCCAGGTTGTCATATTTTTTGTCATATAGTTGTTTGTAGTAATTTCTTACAATCTTTTGTATTTCTGAGGTATCAGTTGTGATTTCCCCTCTTTCAGTTCTGATTCTGTTTATTTGGGTCCTCTCTCTCTTTTTCTTGATGAGTCTGGATAAGGGCTTGTCAATTTTGTTTATTTTTTAAAAGAACCAGCTCCTGGTCCTGTCAATTCTTCGAATTGTAGTTTGAACCTCTGAGTTATTTAGTTCTGCTCTGATCTTGATGATTTCCTTCCTTCGACTTGCTCTGGGCTTTGTTTGTTGTTGCTCTTCTAGTTCTTGCAGCTTTGTGGTTAGGTCGTTTTTATAAACTTCTTGTAACCTTTTTTGGAAGGTATTGCTATAAATTTCCCCCTGAGAACTGCCTTTGCTGTATCCCATAGGTTTTGGGCTGTTGTGCGTTCATTGCCATTTGTTTCCAGGAACTTTTTGATTTCATCTTTGATCTCATTGTTGACCTGTTCATTGTTTAAAAGCATGTTATTCAGTCTCCATGAGTTAGAGAATTTTTGGGTTTTTCCCTTGAATTTGGTTTCTAGTTTCAAGGCATTGTGATCTGAGAAGATGCTTTGTATGATTTCAATTTTCCTGTATTTGTGGAGGCTTGTCTTGTGACACACCATGTGGTCTATCTTGGAGAATGATCCATGTGCACTTGAAAAGAATGTGTATTTTGCTTCTTTGGGGTAAAAGACTCTGTATACATTAGTTAGGTCCATTTCCTCTAGAGTGTTGTTCAATGCCACAACACCTCTGGGGATTTTTTGTTTAAGACCCATTTATTGTTTAGTAACATGCTATCTCGTATCCATGTATTCAAATGATTTTGAATTTTTTCTCTACTGAGGTTGACTTCTAGTTTTGTGCCAGGTGGTCCAAGAAAATTCTTGATATGATTTTGATTTTCTTGAATTTGTTAAGAATTCTTTTTAGTCCTACCATGTGATCTGTCTTTGAAAATGATCTATGTGCACTTAAAAAGAATGTGTATTCTGATGCTTTGGGATTAAATGTTCTGTAAATATTAATTTAATCATTTCAATCTAGTGTGTCATTTAAAGTCGTAATTTAATTTTTTTTGCATGTGAGATCTACCGTATGATGACAGTGGGGTGTTAAAATACTCTACAAGGACTATATTTCTCTTGATCTCTTCTTTAAAGTCCACCAAGATTTTCTTACATATTTAGGTGTTCCTGAATTGGACATGTAGATGTTTATAGGACTAGTACCTCTTGTTGGAGTGACCCTTTTAGTATTATTTGGTGTTCTTGTCTGTTTATGACCTGTGTTTTGAAGTCTATTTTGTCAGATATAAGTATTACTACCCCAGCTCTTTTTGTTCCCTCTCTATTTGCATGGAATATTTTTTCCAACTCTTCACTTTCAGCTGTGTAAATCTTTTGTTCTGAGGTGAGTCTCTTGTAGACAGCATATATATGGATCATGTTCTCTTATCCCTCAGCTACCTTATGTCTTTGGGGGCATTTAACCCATTTATGTTTAAGGTTATTGATAGGTTCTTGTTCATTGCCATTTTATTCATTTATACCTATCTCTCTCTCTCTCTCTCTCTCTCTCTCTTACACACACACACACACACACACACACACACACACACACACATATATATATATATATATATATATATATATATTACTTCAACACCTCTTGCAGTGTTGGCTTGGTGTTAATGAGCTCCTTTAGTCTTTGATTATTTGTTTGTTTAGGCAGCTGTTTAAATGCCTTCAATTTTAAATGACAGTCTTGCTGGAGAGAATAGTCTTGGTTGCAAATCCTTGCTTTTCATTACTTCAAATACTTTATGCCAATCCCTTCTGGCCTGAAATGTTTCTGTTGTGTAATCATCTGATAGTCTTATTGAAGCTCATTTGTTTCTCTCTTGCTGGCTTTAAGATTCAAGTTGTCTTTAAACTGTGACTTGTTGATTATGATGTGTCTTGGTGTGGGTCTCTTTGGGTTCCTCTTGATTGGAACTCTCTCTGCTTCCTGAACTTTGATGACTTTTTCCTTTACCAGGCTATGGAATTTTTATGTCATTGTTTTTTCAAACAGTGTTTTTACCTCTTATTTACTTCATTCTCCTTTCAGTATCCATTTGATATGGATATACTGTTACATTTCATGTTTCCTTAAGCTCTCTTAAACCATCCTCATTCTTTTAAAGTCTTTTTTTCTTTTGTTTCTCTGATTGGGTGTGTTTTTCTATTTTGTCTTCCAAATTGCTGATTCAATCCTCCACTTCATCTAGCCTGCTTTAAATTTCTCATACCATTTTAGACATTGCATTCTTTATTTCTAACTGGTTCTTATTCAAGATTTCTATGTCCTGGCTCCAAGATGGTTGGGACATAAATGGTAGCTATACTAACCTCCTTCCAGGACCAATCTAAATTGCAACTTAATTGGGGAGAAATTATCCAGAATAATCAACACAACACCAACTGGGAGAAGCCTTATAACCATGGACAGAACAGAAGAGGCCGCTTCATCACAGTGTGACTGGTAGGAAGTATGAAGACATGAGAGGGCTGGCTGAGATTCCACAGGCAGCAGCTGAAGGGATGGAACCAGGGGTTATACCTGAGAATGGTGGGTTCTAACCCCAAATCGGGGCTTCCCAGTCTACAGCAACAAAGCTGACAGTAAAACAGTATCAAACTGTGAAAAGCAAAAAAGCGAGATGGTTTACTAGCCTGAGATAGCTAGAGGGAGATAATTCCTAAAGGGATCACACATAAAAATACATTGGCACCCACTTCCCCTGGGCTTCAGCAAAGGGAGGGCAAAGTGGACTAGAGTTTGGGGCAGTGGCTTTGAGGAAAGAATTGAGGGAGCAGCTGATGGAGTCCTAGTGCTGACTTATCCCCTACACTGCAGTCAGATTACTCGACTCCAATTGGCATCAGCCTGAGAAGTAGTGATAGCTCCACCCATAGGAATCAATTTGTCCTGCCCAGCAGGATTCAAGTCTGACTGCTGATCACTAATTGATTGGGTTAACAACTGGATTAATCTGTCTCACCCAGAGGTACCTTAGCCTAACCCCTGATTACAGCCTGATTAGATTAATGACTGAATTAATCAGTCCCACCTGGCAGTGCTTACACCTGACAGTTGATAACAGATTAATTGTATTAAAAACTGAACCACACAGACAGAGGCAGTGAATCTACAGAATCTACAGTAGTCTCCAACAGGCTGACTAGACCCAGACTGGGACATGATCTGACCTTACCAGGGGTGAGTACAGGAAGTAAAGAAAGTGCACATCAACACAACAGCAGAAAACACTACAAAAAGGAAGTCAAAGCAGACTAATCTAAGAAGCAGAAACAAACAACAAGAGCCACCTAAAACAGAGACAAACACCACCCCATCAAAAGGAAAGAAGAAATTGCAAGAAAGAGTGCTGAATGAAACAGAGGCAAGCAAACTATCAGATATGAAATTCAAAATAATGATATAATGATTATAGAGAAGCTCAATTTGCTCACTGAGTTAAAAGAAAATTACACATAACTCCAGGGGAACTACAAAGAGCTTCAGGGAAGCTACAAGGAACTTACTGAGAACTATACCAATATTAAAAAAGACACAGACACTATCAATAAGAGCCAGGAGGAAATGAAGAATACAATTTCTGAATTGAAGAACACAGTAGAAAGAATCAAAAGTAAGCTAGAGGAAGCAGAATTGGATCAGTGAGCTGGAGGACAACATAGGAAAAATTCCCAGGCAGTGCAACAAAATGAAAAAAGACTGAAAAAGGATTAAAAAGTTTTAAGAAAGCTGCAAGACAATATGAAATGTAATAATATCCATATCATAGGGATACAAGAAGGAGAAGAAGAGAAAAAATAGAAAACCTGTTTGAGAAATTAATGAAAGAAAACTTCCCTAACCTGATAAAAGAAAAATCCATGCAAGTTCAGGAAGCACAGAGGATTCCAAAGAAGATGAATCCAAACAGGCCCATTTCAAGACACATCATAATTAAAATGGCAAATTTCAGAGACAAAGAAAATCCTAAAAGCAGCAAGAGAGAAACAGCTAATAACATACAAGTGGACTCTGATAAGGTTACTAGCTGATTTCTCAACAGAAACACTACAAGCCAGAAGAGAATGGCAAAAAATATTCCAAGCAATGAAAACCAAAGGCTTACAACCAAAACTACTCTACCCAGAAAGGCTCTCATTCAAAAAGGAAGATAAAATTAGGAGTTTATCAGACAAAAAAGGCTAAAAGAATACAGCTCCAGCATTTAAAAAGGTGAAGAAACAGAGAGAGACAGTGCGGAACACAGGCACAAAGGGGAAAACTGACAGTGAATAAGTACCTATCAATAACAGCCTTAAATGTAAATAGATTAAATGCACCAATAAAAAGACCTGGCTGGTGGCTCAGTGGATAAGGCACTGGCCTGCGAACCCAAAGGTCACTGGTTCGATTCCCAGCCAGGGCACACCAGGTTGCAAGCCAGGTCTGTAGCTGGGGGAAGGTAACAGGTAACCATACATGGATGTTTCTCTCCCTCTCTGCCTCCTTCCTTTCCCCTCTCTCTAAAAATAATAAATAAATCTTAAAAAGAAGATGTAGGGTAGCTGAATGGATAAGAAAACATGACCCACATATATGCTATCTATTAGATACCCACCTCAGAACAAAAAACATACACTGAAAGTGAAGGGGTGGAAAAAATATTTCAAGCAAATGGACATGAAAAGCAAACTGGAATAGCAATACTTATATCAGATAAAATAGACTTTACAATAAGGGCCATGAAGAGAAACAAAGAAGGACATTTCATAATACTTAAGGGAACAGTCCATCAAGAAGACATAACCCTTGTAAACATATATGCACCCAACATAGGGGCATGCAAATATATAAGGAAAATCTTGGAGGACTTCAAGAAGGATATTGATAGAAACATACTCACAGTAGGGTACCTTAACACCCCATTATCAACAATGGGCAGATTTTCCAAGTAAAGAAACACCAAAAATATTGTGGCATTGAACAATAGTCTAGATAAAATGGACTTAATTGAAATATATATAGAACTTTTCACCCCAAGGAAACAAAATGCACTTTATTTTCAAATGCACATGGAACATTCTCAAAGATAGACCACATGGTTAGGCACAAAACAAGCCTCCATAAATTCAAGAAAATTGAAGTCATACCAAGCATCTTCTCAGATCACATCTTGGAACTAAAAACCAGCCTCAAGGGAAAAACTCAAAAACATTCAAATTCACAGAGACTGAATAACATGCTATTAAATAACAAATGGGTTAACAATGAGATAAAGGAAGAAATCAGAAGGTTTCTGGAAACAAATGAAAATGAACACACAACAGCTCCAAACCTATAGGATACAGCAAAAGCAGCCCTGAGAGGGAAGTTCATAGCAATACAGAGCTACCTAAAAAAGGATAGAAGAATCTTAACTAACAACCAAACCACAAAGCTATAAGAACTAAAGGAACAACAACAAATAAAGCCCAGAGCGAGTAGAAGGAAGGAAATAATCTAGATCAGAGCAGAATTAAATGACATTGAGACTAAAAGAATAATTTAAGGATCAGTATACCAGGAGCTGGTTCTTTGAAAAGATAAACAAAATTGACAAGCATTTAGCCAGACTGATCAAGAAAAAAAGAGAAAGAGGGCCCAAATAAATAAAATCAGAAATGAAAGAGAAGAAATAATAACCAATACCATGAAAATACAAAGGATTGTAAGAAATCACTAAAATCAACAACATGACAAGAAACTTAACAACCTGGGTGAAATGGACAAATTTATGGACACATATAATCTTCTAAACTGGAAGGATGAAGAAGCAGAAAGCCTGAACAGACTGATAATAAGTAGTGAAATTGAAGCAATAATCGAAGGACTCCCAGCACACAAAAGCCCTGGACCTGACGGATAAAATTTTATCAAACATTTAGAGAAGAACTAACTCCCATTCTTCTCAACCTATTCCCAAACATCCAAGTAGAGGGAAGACTCCCAAACTGTTTCTATGAGGCCAATATTATTCTAATCCTAAAACCAGGTCAAGACACAATAAATAAAGAAAACTACAGGCCAATATCTCTGATGAACATAGGTGCTAAAATCCTCAACAAAATATTGGCAAACTGGATCTAGCAATACATTTAAAAGGTCATATACCATGTTCAAGCTGGATTCATCCCAGAGATACAAGGATGGTGTAGTATTTGCAAATCCATAAACATAATACACCACGTGAACAAAATGAAAGACAAAAACCATATGGTCATATCACTATGCTGAAAAAGCATTTGATAAAACACAGCCCCATTCATAATAAAAATGCTCATCAAATTAGGAATACAGGGAGAATATCTCAACATAATAAAGGCCATATACTAGAAACCTATGGTCAACCTGACATCAATGGTGTCCACTTTCTCCACTTCTAGTCAACATAGTTTTGGGCATTATAGCCACAGTGATCAGACAAAGAAAAGGAATCAAACACATCAAAATGGGAAAAGAACCCTGGTTAGTGGCTCAGCGGATAGGCACCAGCCTGTGAACCCAAAGGTCACTGGTTTGATTGCCCACTCAGGGCATGTGGCCAGGTCATAAGCCAGGTCTGTGGCTGGAGGCAGGTGAAGGGCAACCATACATTGATGTTTCTCTCCCTTTCTTCCTCCCTCCCTGCCCTTCTCTCTGAAATTAATCAATAAAATAATTTTGTAATGGGAAAAGAGGAAATAAAACTGTCATTATTTGCAGATAACATGATAGTATACATGGAAAACCCTATAGACTTCACTAAAAGACTACTTGATCTAATAAGTGAATTTGGCAAAATAGCTTGATAAAAAAAATCAATATCCAAGGCCCTGGCTGGTGTGGCTCAATGGATTGAGCACCTGCCTGCAAATCTAAGTGTCACTGGTTTGATTACCAATCAGGGCACATACCCAGGTTGCAAGTCAAGTCTCCAGCCAGGTCCCCAGCTGGAGGCAGGTAAAAGGCAACATACATCGATGTTTCTCTTTCTTTTTTCCTCTCTCCCTTACACTCTCTCTAAAAATAATGAATAAAATCTTTAAAAAATTATTATTCAGAATTCAAAGTCATTTTTGTACACCAACAATAAAACATGAGAGACAGAAACTAGAAAAAAATTTTTCATTTACTATAGCAACAACAACAAAATGAAAGTACCTAAAAATAAACTTAACCAAGGAAGTAAAAGACCTGTACTCAGAAAACTACAGAACACTGAAGAAAGAAATTAAGGAAGATAAAAATAAATGGAAGTATATACTATGTTCATAGATGGGAAGAATGAAAATAATTAAAATGTCCATACCACCCAAAGCCATTTATGAATTCAATGCAATCCCTATTAAAATACCAATTACATATTTCACAGATCTAGAACAAATATTTCCAGAATTTATATAGAGCCAAAAACAACCATGAATAGCCACAGCAGTCTTGAGAAAGAAGGACAACGTATAAGAAATCACAATACCTGATATCTAATTATTTTACAAAGCCATTGTAATCCAACAATCTGGTACTGGCATAAGATCAGACGCATACAAGGTCTGTCCTGAAAGTATTGAGCCAATGTCAATATAATTAACAGAGTTTGCAGTGTCAATACTTTCAGGACAGACCTTGTAGATCAATGGAATGGAATAGAGAGCCCAAAAATAAACCTAGGACTCTATGGTCAACTAATATTCAACAAAGGGGGAAGGAACATATAATGGAATGAAAATAGCCTCTTTGAAAAATGGTGTGTGGGGACATAAACAGGAACATGCAAAAAAATCAAACTAGACCACCAATTTACAACAAAAAACAAAATAAACTCAAGCTGGATAAAAGTCTTAAACATAAGCTGTTCCCCCATTAAAGTCCTAGAGGAAAACATAGGCAAAGAATTCCAGATATCCCACACAGCAATATTTTTACCTATATTTCTCACAGGGCAAGGGACATAAAGGTACAAATAAATGAATGGGACTACATAAAACTAAAAATTTTCTGCTTAAAGAAAGCATGAGCAAAATGAAAAGGGAAACATTCACATGGGAAAATATTTACCAATGATGCCTTGGACAAGGGTTCGAGCTCCAAAATATATAAAGAACTTATTAGACTCAACACCAGAAAGCCCTGGCTGGTGTGACTCATTGGATTGGCACCAGCCTGTGAACCCAAAGGTCGCTGGTTTGATTCTCAGTCAGGGCTCATAACTAGGTTGCAAGCTAGGTCTCCAGCCAGGTCTGTAGCTGGAGGTAGGTGAAAAGCAATCATATATTGATGCTTCTCTCCCTTTCTTCCTCCCTCCCTGCCCTTCTCTCTGAAAACAAAACAAAAACAAACAAACAACCAAACAAACAAAATGAACAAAAAACCACCAGGAAGACAGACAACCCAATTATCAAGTACACAAAAGATCTGAACAGACACTTCTCTGATGAAATCATCCAAAGAGTCCATAGGCATAAGAAGGATTGTTCAACATCATTAGCTATCAGAGAGATGTAATTTAAAACCACTCTAAGATAGCATCTCACAATTGATAGAATAACCATCATTAACAAATTAACAAACAAGTGCTCATGAGAATGTGGAGAAAAGGGAACCCTAGTGCACTGTTGGTTGGAATGCATCCTCTTGCAGCCACTATGGAAAATAGTATGGAATTTCTTCAAGAAACTAAAAATAGAACTGCCTTTTGACTTATCAATTCCATTGCTAGGACTTTATCTGAAAATCTTGAAACACCAATGTATATGCACCCCTGTGTTCATATAACACTATTCACAGTAGTTAAGTGTTGGAAACAGCCTAAGTGCCCATCAGTGGATAAATGGATAAAAAACTGGTACATTTACATAATGGAATACTATATAGCAGAAAGAAAAAAGAAACGCCTACCTTTAGTGATAGCATGGATGGAAATGGGCAGTATTATGCTTAGTGAAATAAGCCAGGTGGCAGAAGACAAATACCATATGATCTTACCCAATACAGGAAAATAATGAACCAAACAAACAGATGAGCTGAATGGAAACAGAGAAAAAAAGAGCAGAATAGTGGTGACCCAGAGGTGTTGGGGAGGGGAAGAGGAGGGGAAAGAAGGGGAAGGGTTTAGTCAAGGATCTAGTAAGAATTAAGAATTACCCATGGACATGGACAATGTGGGGGGAGGGATTGACTGCAGGAGGGGAGATGGAGTGGGTTGGGAAGGGGTGGGCAATAGGGGAAAATGAAATAATTGTAATATAACAAAAATTAATAAAATAAAAAAGAATGAAATTGACATGAACATACTCATAGTAGGTAATTTTAACTCCCTTTTGTCAATAATGGACAGATCTTCTAGACAAAGAATGACCAAGGATATTGGGGTATTGAACCAAATATTGGGGTATTTGAACATTCTAATCAAATGGACTTAATTTATATATACAGAACTTTTCATTCCAAGGAAGCAAAATGCATTCTTTTCAAATACACATGGTACTTTCTCAAAGGTAGACCACAATCCTCAACAAATTTAAGAAAATTGAAGTTATATCATGCATCTTTTCAGATCACAGTGGCTTGAAACTACAAACCAACCTCAAGAAAAAACTGCAAACACATTCAAATTCATAGAGACTAAATAACATGCTATTAAATAATGAATGGGTTAACAATAAAATCAAGGAAGAAATCAAAAAGTTTCTGGAACAAATGAAAATGAACACACAACAGCCAAAACCTATGGGAAACAGCAAAGGCAGCTGTGAGAAGGAAGCTCCTAGCAATACAGGCCTACCTAAAAAGGATAGAAGAATCTCAAATGTACTATAGTTTTTCAATCCACTCATTTTACCAGTGGTACTTAGGCTGTTTCCAGCACTTGTACCAGACACACACACACACACACACACACACAATAACATGTTTAAACTTAATATTATATACTTACCCTCTCTTCATTCTGCCATCTTACACCCCTTTTCTATATAAGACGTAAATTTTATTTCTCTCATTGCCTTGCCCCTTCTTGCTATTACCATTGCTCCTTCCTCTTCCATATCAAAAATCAATGATCTTTCAGTTAGTAAACTTATTTGTTTTTTCTTTCTTATAATAGTCTTACTCTCTTTACATCCTTATTAATTAATATTGGCTCATTTGCAGATGAAAATATGATTGAGGATAAGGGTTATATTTCAGGGTGTGGGCATTTTGCCTGGTTCATTTCCAGTTGAAAATGTGATTGTGAGTAGGGGGTTATCTTTAAGGAGTGGGCGTTTTGCCTGGATTGGTGATCTTGTTTTAGTAGCAGCTCAATAAGAGTAGTATATGAGATGTGTGTGGGTGGGTGGGTAATAGCTGGAGAGAAGGACACACCAAAGACCAAAACAAAATCCAAATCTAAAACACAATCAGACAACCCAAATAAATGGCATAAAGGGTATCTCAAGAGCAGCAAGGTCAGGAAATCTAAAAGACTGCACCACTGAACGCTAGAGGATACTTATCACAGTTGGTCATGCCATGAAGGCAGGGAGTCAAAGCAGATTAATCTAAGAAGCAGAAACAAACAAGAAGAGTCACCCAAAAAGGGGAGAAAACAACAACAACCACAATTGCCCATCAAAAGGAAAGGAGGAATCCCCAGAAAGACTGCTAAATGAAATAGAGGCAAGCAAACCATCAGACATGAAATTCAAAATAGTGATAATAAGGATAATAATAATAAGCTCACTGGATCAAATAAAACTCCAAAAAACTCCAGGGGAACTACAAAGAATTCTGGGGAAGCTAAAAGGAACTGAGAACTATAACAGCATTAAAAAGGACATAAAATTATCAATAAGAGCAAGGAGGAAATAAAGAATACAATTTCTGAATTGAAGAACACAGTAGACAGACTCAAAAGCAGGCTAGATGAAGTAGAGGATTGGATCAGCAGGTAGGAGGACAATGTAGAAAAAAATAATTCCCAGACAGTGCAATAAAACAAACAAACAAAAAAACAGAAAAAGAATGAAAGGATTTAAGAGCGTTACAGGACAATATGAAATGTAACAATATCCATATCATAGGGATACAAAAAAGAGAAGAGGAGGAACATGGGATAGAAAATTATTTGAAAAAGTAATACCAGAAAACTTGATGAGAGAAAAAGCTACCCAAGTCCAGGAAGCACAGAGGGTCCCAATGAAGATGAACCAAAAGAGGCCCATTCCAAGGCACATCCTAATTAAAATGGTAACACTCAAAGACAAAGAAAAATTCTAAAGGCATCAAGAGAGAAACAGCTAATAACATATAAGGGAGCTCCAATAAGGCTATCAGCCAATTTCTCAACAGAAACACTATAAGCTAGAAGAGAATGGCAAAAATATTTCAAGCAATGTAAAGCAAAGGCCTATAAACAAGACTACTCTACCCAACAAGGCCCTTATTTAAATAAAAGGTAAAATAAGTTTTTTTCAAGACAAAAGAAAGCTAAAGAATGCATCTCCACCAAAACAGCATTGCAAGCAATGATAAAAGGACTGATTTAAGAAAATGAAGAATACAGAGAGAGAGGAACACAGGTACAAATGGGAAAAACCACAATGAGTAAGAATCTATCAATAATAACCTTAAATGTAAATGGGATTAAATGCTCTAATTAAACATATAGGATAGATGAATGTATAAAAAAACATGACCCACATATATGCTGTCTACAAGAGACCAACCTAAGAACAAAAGATCTACACAGACTGAAAGTGAAGGGATGGAAACCAAATGTGTGTGTGTGTGTGTGTGTGTGTGTGTGTGTGTGTGTATTTTTAAAGATTTTATTTATTATTTCCAGAGAGAGGTGAAAGGAGAGAGGCAGAGAGGGAGAGAAACATCACTGTATGGTTGCCTTTCATCTGCTTCCAGTTAAAGACCTGGCTGGAGACCTGTTGCAACCTTGTTATGTGCCTTGGCTGGGAGTTAAACCAGCAACCTTTGGGTTCGCAGGCCAGTGTGTTATCCACTGAGCCACCAGCCAGAACTGCAAATGTATATTTTTAAAAAGCTGGGGTAGCAATACTTATATCAGACAAAATAGATTTCACAGAAAAGCCCATAAAAAGAGATAAAAAGGACATTTTGTGATATGTAAGGGAACAACCATCAAGAAAATATAACCCTTGTAAACATAAATGCACCCAACATAGGAGCATCCAAATACATAAGGGAAACCTTGGAGGATTTCAAGAAGAATATCAACTGCAACACACTCAAAGTAGGGGATTTTAAAACCTTGTTGCCAACAATGGACAGATCTTCCAAGCAAAGAAACACTAAGGATATTATAGCATTGAACAACAACACTCTACCTCAAATGGACTTAATTGATATATACAGAACTTTTCATCCCAAAGAAGCAAATTACACGTGCAACATTTTCAAAGATAGGCCCCACGGTAGGACACAAAACATGGCTCCACAAATGCAAGAAAGTTTAAATTATATCAAGCATCTTCTCAGACCACAATGGCTTGAAACTAGAAACCAACTTCAAGGAAAATACTCAAACACATTTGAATTAATGGAGACTGAATAACATGCTATTAAATAATGATGGGTTAACAATGAGATCAAGGGAGAAATCAAAAAAAGTTCCTGGAAACAAATGAAAATGAACACACAACAGCCCAACAGCAGTGGGACACAGAGACAGTAGTGCTAAAAGGTAAGTTCATAGCAATATAGGTCTCCCTAAAAATGAAAGAGGCTCAAATAAACAATCTAACCCTACAGCTACAAGAACTAGAGGAACGATAACAAATTAAGCCCAGAGCAAGTTAAAGAAAGTAAATAATCAAGAAAAGAGAAGGATTAAATGACATGGAGAACAAAAGCATAATTGTAAGGGTCAATGAATCTAGGACTTGGTTCTTTGAAAAGAGAAACAAAATCAATAACCCTATAACCATGCTCATTAAGGAAAAAAAGAGAGGACCCAGATAAATAAAACCAGAATGGAAAAGGAGAAATCACAACTGAAACAAACAAACAAAAAAATACAAAGGATTGTAAGAAATTACTATGAACAATTTATGACAAGAAATTTGACAACCTGGGTGAAATGGACAAGTTTCTGGAAACATATAATCATCCAAAACTGAATCAAGGGGAAGCAGAAAGCATGAATAGACTGATAACAACTAGTGAAATTGCAAGTAATCAAAACCCTCCTGGCACACAAAAGCCCTGAACAAGAAAAATACACAGGTGATTTTTACCAAACAATTATGGAAGAACAAATTCTTATCTTTCTCAACTTATTCCAAAAATGTACAAGAAGATGGAAGACTCCCAAACTCTTTCTATGAGGCCAGCATTATTCTAATCCCAAAACCAAATTAAGACACAGCAAAGAAAGAAAACTACAGGTCAATATGCCTCATGAATATGGATGCTAATATCCTCAACAAAATATTGATAAATAGGACCACCAATACAATAAAAAGATCATACACCATGATCAAGTAGCATTCATCCCAAAGATGCAAGGATGGTATAATACTCACAATTCAATAAACATAGTACACCCTATAAACAAAATGAAAGAGGAAAACCATATGATCATATTAACAGATGCTGAAAAAACATTTGATAAAGAATAGCACCCATTTATGATAAAAACACTCAGCAAAGTTGAAATCCAGGGAGCATACCTCAACATAATAAAGGCCACATATGAGAGACCTGCAGGCAACTCAATGGGCAAAAACTAAAAGCCTTCCCCCTAAGATCAGGAACAAGACAAGGGTGTCCATGGTCTCCATTGCTATTCAACCTTATTTTGGATGTCCTTAGTGCAGTGATTAGAAAGGAAAAAGGAATCAAAGGCACCCAAAGTTGAAAGGAGGAAGTCAAACTGTCATTTGCAGACCATGATACTGTACATAGAAAACCCCACAGACTCCACCAAAAACCTATTCAACTTAACAAGTGAATTTGGCAAAATAGCTGGATACAAAGTCAAATCCAGCAAAATAGAGGCTTTTAAAAAATTTTTGCAATTGCTATTATTATAAATTTAATATAAGGTGCATTGTATATGAGAGTAAACTAGGACATACATAATAATATATTTAAAAATTGAGGTCATAACAGTTATAATATCCATGATATTGTGTTATACTATTTATATGATATTTTCAATACTCAATATTCAGACTGTTTGCATACAATTGAAATTATTATAATATTTGGTACAATCCTTTAAAGTCTAAAGAAAATAGGGAAGCTGAACTAAATACTGGACATAAAGAAATGCACAATTGCTTTCAAAGCCTTTCTGATAATTTATTGAGATGACATGAAATCTCCTCTAGTTCTTTAATTTTACAGTTGTATTATATGCATCCACTTTTTACTCTCCTCTGTCCCCTTCCCCACCCACCCACACACTCCCCACTAAAGTCAATCCCACCTGTTGTTCATGTCCATGGTTCTTCCATACTAGTTCCTTGACTAAACTGCTCCCCTTCTTTGCCTCCTCCTCCCCACTGAAGGCCTATTCATGTATCTGGTTCTGTTTTGCTTGTTTGTTTATTATTATTATTATTATTATTATTATTATTATTATTGTCCTGTAATGAATGAGATCATATGGTATTTGTCTTTCACTGACTGGTTTATTTCACTAAGCATACATGAATCACATAGTTTAGTAGTTTGTAAATTCCATCCAAATTGGTCTTCATTCTCAGCATCTTTTCTAACCTTAAGATTGAATGATTTCACAATACACCCATGACCAGTTGGTTGCTATTTAAAACATAAATTGCTAACAAAATCTATATATTACACACCCACAAATAAGCACATATTTTGTAACAGTGACTATGAAAGTTAGGATGTTGTCTGTGTAATATATATCCACATTTTCTTAGGTTTTTCTTCTTCCTTAACTGCATTAGATTTTTCTGAGTTATTGCAAGTAACCTGATTTTCACATATTGTGAAATGATTCCAATTTAAGAAAACTTAACCTGCAGTTATGCATATACAAGTAATATACAAAATTATACCTTATTTAGTAAAATCTATTCATAACAAGATCACTTTAAAGAATTCA
>PVIW01016965.1:0-15247 GCA_004026585.1 Noctilio leporinus | reverse complement strand
CAAAACTAACAACAAGCAAAACAGAACCAAGTATATGAATACAAGGAATATGTCTTCAGTGGTCAGGGGAACGGGGTAGGGGGGAGGGAGAGGTAAAGGCAAAGAAGGGGAGCAGCTTAGACAAGAACCTAGTATAAAGGAAGCATGGACATGGACAACAGGTGGGATTGACTTTGGGGGGAATGGGTGGGTGGGTGGGGGGACAGAGGGGAGCAAAATGGGGATGGATGTAATACAACAACAATAAAATTAAAAAAAAAATACCAATGACAGACTTGACAGAAATAGAAAAAATACTTCAAAAATTTATATGGAGCCAAAAACACCCACGAATAACCATAGCAATCTTGAGAAAGAAGAACAACGTAGGAGGAATCACAATCCCGGACTTCAAACAATACTACAAGGCTACTGTCATCAAAACAGCATGGTACTGGCATAAGAATAGACATATAGATCAATGGAACAGAATAGAGAGCCCAGAAATTAACCCAGGACTCTATGGTCAACTAATATTTGACAAAGTGTAAGAAACTTCAAATGGAGTAAAAACAATCTCTTCAACAAATGGTGTTGGGAGAACTGGACAGCAACATGCAAAAGGATAAAACTAGACCACCAACTTACACCATACACCAAAATAAACTCAAGATGGATAATGGATTTAAACATAAGCAGTGCCATCGTATAGGTCCTGGAGAAAAATATAGGCAGTAAACTTTTGGATATCCTACACAGAAATATGTTTACTGATACTTCACCAAGGGCAAAGGAAATCAAAGAACGAATCAACAAATGGGACTCTATCAAATTGAAAAGTTTCTGTTCAGCTCAAGAAAATATCAGCAAAATTCAAAGGGAACCAACTGTATGGGAAAACATAATTGGCAATGATACCTCAGACAAGGGTCTGATCTCCAAAATATATAAAGAACTAATGCGACTCAACACCAGGGAGACAGACAGCCCAATGAAAAAATGGGCAAAGGACCTGAACAGACAACTCACTGAGGAAGATATACAAAAGGCCCAGAGGCATATGAAAGAATGCTCAACATCGCTAGTCATCAGACAGATGCAAATTAAAACCACAATAAGATACCACCTCACACCTGTCAGAATGGCAATTATCAACAAATCAACAAACAACAAGTGTTGGCGAGGATGCGGGGCATTGGGAACCCTCATACTCTGTTGGTGGGAATGTAGGCTGGTGCAGCCACTGTGGAAAACATTATGGGGTTTCCTTAAAAAACTAAAAATGGAACTGCCTTTTGATCCAGCAATTCCACTTCTTGGACTATACCCAAAGAACCCTGAAACACCAATTCATAAGAACCTATATATACCTATGTTCATAGCGGCACTGTCTACAATAGCTTAGTGCTGGATACAGACTAAGTACCCATCAGTGGATGATTGGATCAAAAAACTTTTGTACATTTGCACAATGGAATTCTATATAGCCTAAAGAAAGAAGGAACTTGTACCCTTTGCAACATCATGGATGAAACTGGAGAGTATTATGCTCAGTGAAATAAGCCAGTCAGTGAAGGACAAATATCATATGATCTCACCCATCATAGGACAATAATGAACAAAACTAACAACAAGCAAAACAGAACCAAATATATGAATACAGTGAATAGGCCTTCAGTGGTCAGGGGGAAAAGGATTGGGGGGAGGGGGGAGACAGAGGAAAGGAAAGGGAGCAGCTTAGACAAGAACCTAGTATAAAGGAACCACGGACATGGACAACAGGTGGGATTGACTTTGGGGGGAATGAGTGGGTGGGGAGGGGTATAGAGGAAAGCAAAAAGGAGATGGATGTAATACAACAATAAAATTTTTTAAAAAATTCAATTAGTATTATAACATCAAGCACTACTCTAAAAGAACACCCAAATTTTAGATAAATTTTCAAGGTCTCTTCTATTGTGGTTGTAAATAATATTATAAAATGCTTAGTATCATTTTATATGGCATAATTATTTACATAAGTAGTATGTAAATTAATTTTTGTATGAGTATTTATTAATAATATAGACATCCTTGAGTTTGCTTTTCAAATCTAGAGTAATACAAAATTGAACAACAACAAATCCATGATGATGAAATATGCCAGGAATCTATCACAATGAATCTTAATTAGAACTTTTAAAGTGCTTTCTATTATATGCTCTTTTATTCTAAGAGTGGAAAGCCAAGCCCAAGAAATTAACTTCACCATATTTCACTTGAAGCCCCTATAAATTTCAGGATTTTTTCTCTTTCCAAATTTCCCCAAATTTACTATAGTTCATGGTGTAGACACAAAGGAAGTGTCCACCTTACAACCCCACGAAAGGAGATCCAACCCTGTAAGTCATTTGTGAGGATCATTTTCCTGGGAAGATGCTGCAGGCACTGGCTCATATGTAAAGTCAACACTTGTTTAGAGGTAAATTTGATATAACTGATTCAGTAAGAATCATTTACAAGTGACACTCAAAATGTTGCCTTGATTCGCAATGATTTACACAAAGGTCGTCAATGAGAGGTGGAGGAAACTTCCCTTCTAACAGGTGATATTTAGCAACATCTGCAGATATTTTCTGTTGTCATAGCTGGAGAGTCTAAATTACCACTAAAACTTAGTGCGTAAAAGCCAGGGATCCTGCTAAACACCCAACAGTTCACATGACAGCTACTCCACCCACCACACAAAATAATTACCTGATTCAAATGCCCAGAGTTCCAAGATTGAGAAACCCTTCTCCAGAGAATTAGTGACTAAACTTAAAAAATTAAGGAACTCATTAGGTAGAAAGTATATAAAATAAACAGGCAGATGTCATTACCTTTCATAAATAACCAGAGAATGTGATGGGAGAGAAAATCCTACCATTTTTATATGTGACAATGACTTTAACTCTAAAAGTCTGTGAGCAATTATTTTTTGATATGCACTGATTGCTTGGATTTGCTTCATCTGCAGTGGTGATAGAAACAAAAATAATGATGATGATGATGCTTTATATTTCCAAAGCACTCCTGCTTTTTAAATCAGATGTTCCCAATGACTATGCCTTTACTCTTGAATGTTAAATTAAGTTCATGGCTGGGACCACAGTGTTCCGTTGCCATGGTTTCCCTGAATTTCATAAACTGTTGCTTAGCAATCCCACTCATCATCCAGCTACTTTCTCTTTATACAGTCTACACATTTTGTCCCCAGTAAAATGTAGCTGCACCTTTCAGCAAGGAAATATACTAGTCTCTGAGCAAAGTTTAATCATTCCACTTTTGATTGTTTTCTTTTTTTATATCTTCTTCATTTTAAAAAATCAGAATGTCAGAAAGCTTTATAGCTTAATGGTATATATAAGATCTGTGGCATCAAGTACACCTGGATTCACTTCCTGGGTTTGCTGATTTATTAGCAATTTGACCTGTAGTCTGTCACTTAATGTCACTTTGTCTCCTATTCTTCATTTCTTAAATTTAATAATTATATTCATCTCATAGGTATATTGTGAGGATTAAATCAGGTAAAAATAAAAAATGCTAAATAGCAAAGGTTAGAGGAAACCAAGTATCTTTTTACTACAATAATACAAAAATATAAATCAATAATTGGAAAACTCATAAATATGTGGAAATCAACACATTCCTGAACAACCAATGGGTCATAAAATAAAAAGGGAACTGAAAAGTTGTTTGAAACAAATGTGAAAATACATAAAAATTTATGGGATGCAGCAAAAGGAGGCCTGAGAGGAATGTTTATAGCAATAAGTGGCTATATTAAGGAATTAGATAAGAGGGTGGGGGTTGACAGGGCAGAATAAAATAATGGGGGAAAATGGGACAACTGTAATAGAACAACAATAAATTAATTTTAAAAAATTAGAAATATTTCTAATAAGCAACTTAACACCTAAAGGAACTAGGAAAATAACAAACTAAGCCAAAAATTAGCAAAAGTATGAGAATAATAAAAATTAGAACAGAAAAAAATGAAATAGAATACAAGAAAAGACAGAAAATATAACAAAACTGAGTTGGTTCTTTGAAAATATTAGCAAAATTGACAAACCCTTAGCTATACTAACTGAAAAAGAAACAAACAAAAAAAGGGAGAGGACTCAAACTGATATAATTATGAATGAAAGAGGAGACATTACAAACTGATACCACAGAAATACAAAGGAACATGAGAGGCTACTATGAACACCTCTGTCAACAAACTGGAAAATCTAGAAGAAATTAATAAACTTATAGAAACATACAATTTACCAAAACTGAATCAGGAAGAAATAAAAAATATGAATAGATCAGTGATGAATAAGGAGATTAAATCAGTAATTTAAAAAACTCCCAGCCCTGGCTGGTAGCACAGTGGATAAGGCGCCGGCCTGTGAACCCAAAGGTCGCAGGTTCGATTCCCCAGCCAGGACACATAACCAGGTTGCAAACCAGGTCTCCAGTCAGGTCTGTGGCTGGAGGCAGGTGAAACGCAACCATACATTGATGTCTCTCTCCCTCTCTGCCTCTCTCCCTTCCCCTCTCTCTAAAAATAATGAAATAAAATCTTTTAAAAAAAACCAAAAAAACAAAAACTCCCAAACAACAACAAAAGACCAGAATCACATTGTTTCACTGGTAAACTTTACCAAGTACAGAAGAATCAATGATAATCCTCAGATTTTTCCAGGAAAAATTGAAGAAAGAGAAGCACTCCCAAAATAATATTTAAGGCCACTATTAACTTGATACCAAGCCAGATAAGGACACTATAGAAAAAAAAAAAAACTACAGACCAATATCTGTGATAAACATACATATAAAAAACTTCAACAGATACTAACTAACCAAATCCAGCAGCACATTAAAAGGACCATATACTATCATCAAGTAAGATTCATCCCCGAGATTCAAATATGTTTCAACATATACAAATCAATAAATGTGATACATTATATTAATAAAATGAAAGTCATATTATCACATTTGATGCAAAAATAGTATTTGACAAAACTTAATATATTTGTATATTCATGATGAAAACTGTGAATAATTAGGAACAGAAGAAATGTACCCCAACATAATAAAGGCCACATATGATAAATAAACAGTATTATTTTCAATTGTGAAATTTTGAAAACTCTCTAAGATCAAGAATAAGACAAGGACACCCACTCTTACCAATCCTATTCAACACAACACTGTAATTACTAACCAGGACAATCAGGCAAGAAAACAAAATAAAGGGCATCAAATTTGGAAAGGTTAAGTAAAATTGTCACTATTTGAAGATGAGGTACAAAATTAACATACAAAATCAGTAGTGTTTCTATACCCTAACAAACATATATAAAAGTAATTAAGAAAATCTCTTTTACAAAGCATCAAACAATAAAATACTAAGGAATAAATTTAATCAAGAATGTGAATGATTTCTACACTGAAAACTATAAGAAACTGATGAAAGAAGTTGAAGAAGAAACAAATAAATGAGAAGACATCCCATGTTCTTGGATTGGAAAATTAATAATGCTAAAATGTCCATAATGACCTGAAACCATCTATATGTTCAGTGTGATCTTCAGATCTCAATGACATTTTAGAAAAAAATCCTAAAATCTGTAAGGAACCACAAAATACCCCAAATAGTCAAAATTATCCTGAGAAAGAGCCAAGCTGGAGGCATCATATGTCCTAATTTCAAACTATATTATAAAGCTATAATAATCAAAATAACCTGGCATTGACATAAAAAACAACACATGGACCAATAATACAAAATTGAAAGTCCAGAAATAAACCCATTTATACAAGGTCTATCCTGAAAGTATTGAGCCAATGTCAATATAATTAAAACAGTTTGCGTGACCAATACTTTCGGGATAGACCTCATATATGGTCAGCTAATATTTGATAAGGGTGCCAATAATTAGTGATGGAGAAAAGACAGTCTCTATAATAAGTGGTGCTGGGAAAATTGGATAGTCATGTGCAAAAGGTTGAAACTAGACACCTTCTTAAATCACACTAAAAAAAACAGCCCCTGGTTGGTGGCTTAGCAGGTAGGCGCCAACCTGCAAACCCAAAAGTTGCTGATTCAATCCCCCAGTCTAGGGCACATAATCAGGCTACAAGCCAGGTCTCCAGCCAGGTCCCCAGCTGGAGGCAGGTGAAAGGCAACCATACATTGATGCTTTTCTCCCTTTCTTCCTCTCTCCCTGCCTTTCTCTATGAAAATAATGAATAAAATATTTTTAAAGATGAACTCAAAATGGGTTAAAGATTGAAATGTATGACCTGAAGCCATAAAGGTTCTAGAAGAAAACATAGGGGGAAAGGTTCCTTGACATGGGTCTTGGCAATGACTTCTGGATATGACACTTAAAGCACAAGCAACAAAATAAAAAATAAAGAAGTGGGAGTACATGAAACTAAAAAGCTGCTGGAAAGTAACATCAACAAAATGAAAAGGCAACCTCAAGAATGGGACAGAATATTCTCAAAACACCCATCTCATAAAGAGTTAATATTCAAAATACATATGTAATTCATATCTTTTTTTTAACTTGAGAATTATTTTATTGCAATTTATTTTTCATTACCATTTATCCCCTTATATCCTCTTCCACCTCCACCCATATAATTCATATATCTTAATTGCAAAATAATAATAATCTAATTAAAAATTATCAAAGTGGGCCAAGATGGAGGCATAGGTAGTCATGCTTCAACTCCCTCCACAAGTAGGAAGGAATACATCTACCTCAAAACTGGATACAACTAGAAGTTTCAGAAAATAGAGCTGCATTTAAGTCCAACAAACAAAGATATAAAGAAATACTCATCTAGAGATTCAGGAAAATACGACAGGGCAGTTGATGGTGATTCCAACAAAGGATTTTGCAGAGTATTTTGAACAGTGGAAGAGATGCTAGGAGAACTGTTTGAAGCCTCAAACTGCCTACTTTGGAGGAGATTGAAGCATCATTATTCTATGTACAGTGTTTATTGTACCTTGTGTCTTCTTCAATTAAAGTCTCATTTCTCATTAAAAAAAAAAAAAAAAAGAAAAAGAAAAAAAATACTCATCTACATAGGTAGGAGGGGTGGAGCCAGGAAAGAGTGGACATGGTTTAGTGGTGTGGCAGTGGCAGCAGGACAGCAGCTGTGGCCAGCCTGTGGAAAGTGTAGTCACACATTTAAAGAAGTAGGGACACCTGAGGAGCACTCCCAGCACCAGACCAGACTGAGTAGTTCACGGTTCTGGTGCTGGGGCAGGAGGGGGAAATAAAGCCACATTGTTTCTGACTGTGAAAACGGTGAGGGCTGGGATGGTGGAAAAAACTGCAGGTCTCTCAGCAGAGCCTGTTTGTTTAGGGGCCTCCATGGCCCTAGAGCATCCGTAGACCCACCTACTCTGGGAACCGCGGCCAGGACAACAGCTAGAGAGGTGCCAGTCCTGTACAGGAAGTAGAAGTGCTTGGGAAAGGGGAAAGTGCTGAGAAGCAGCACTTCACTCTGACTCCTCCCCCACATACAGCGCAACAACGTGGTGAAACCTGTCTCCATGCACTGGCACTGATGAATACCTAGGGCTCCACTCCTTACAATGTAACAGGTGCAACAGCTCTACCTAAGACACAGAGACAAAGACTGGTACCTGTCAAGTTGAGGATATAGAGAGGTATGGCCCAAAAGAGGAAACAGATCAAGTGGGAGAACTAAGCAATAAGTGGGATTGCCAACCTAACAGATGCAGAGTTTAAAATGCTGGTGATAAAGATGCTCACAGACTTGACAGATATGCTTGAATATGGCAAATGTGGAAGGGGAGAAGTAAAGACTATGCTAAAGAAAACAAAGGAAAATCCACACAAAACCAATAGTGAAGGGAAGGAAACTGGGGTTCAAATCAATTATTTGGAACATAATGAAGAAATTAGAGTCAACCAATGCAGAGCGAGGAAACACAAATTAAAAAAAGAAGAAGAAGAAGAAGAGGCTTAGGAACCTCTGGGACAACTGCGAACATACCAATGTCTGAATCATAGGGGTGCCAGAAGGAGAAAGAGGAAGAGCCAGAAATTGAAAACTTGTATGAAAAAATAATGAAGGAAAACTTCCCAAATTTGGTGAAGGAAATAGACACACAAATCCAGGAAGCAGAGAGAGTCCCAAACAAGCTAGACCCAAGGAGGCCACACCAAGACACATCATAGTTAAAATGCCAAAGGTAAAAGATAGAGAATCTTAAAAGCAGAAAGAGAAAAGAGGAGCATTACCTACAAAGGGGTTCCTGTAAGACTGTCAGCTGATTTCTCAAAAGAAACTTTGCGGGCAAACAGGGACTAGGAAGAAGTATTCAAAGTGATGAAAAGCAAGGATTGGCAACCAAGATTACTCTATCCAGCAAAGCTATCATTTAGAATGGAAGGGCAGATAAAGTGCTTCCCAGACAAGGTAAAGCTAAACTAGTTTATCATCACCAAGCCATTATTATATGAAACATTAAAGGGATTTATTTAAGAAAAAGATCAGAAGCACTGAGGAGCGCATAGGCACCTGCAGCATAAAAGCAGAGCTGTGGCCACTACCAGTGGATAGGGCAGCTTGCAACCTGTGCCCCTCCCACACAGCATTGCGCTGACCCCCGCATGCAAAATCTGCCCAAGAGGCTGCTTCTTGCACAATGTCAAGCCACCCCCGCTCAGAGCACTCAAAGCCAGCATCAGCTAGCCATCACCCTTGGTGCCCACAGCCCCACCTACACAGAACCAGCAAGGGAGAAATGGGAGAGGATAGGCAGCGGCATGCACAAACAACAACTCTGCCCCCAGCAACAGAACTCACCTAGGAGACTGCACAGCCCTCAGAGCCCCGAGCCTGCTTTGAAGAATGAGCAGTGAAGAGAGTGGCCACTGCCCCCCGACCCTTGGTGGAACCAGTGGAGCCTGGCTGCTGTAGCCTCAGCCTATGGGGCTGTGGCATTTGGATCCATCCCTGACTGTGAGAGACCCCAAATTGGATCTCTGCTAACCTCAAGCACCTGAGTTACACTGAGAGCTACATGAATTATTAATCCCTAACATATCCTTTTAAAATAGCCATCTCTAGTTCTCATTTAGTGCACTTTAAGTAAATAGAGTTTATATTAGGGTATATCCCAAATCCCATTATTTTTACTCCTTTCTCTCAATCATTTAACAACCCCAAATCCTCCTCTTACTCTTGTTTTAAAGTCTACTTTCTCTCCTGCTACAACTCATTCCCATTCCTCACTCTAAGTATTCCTCCCCTCTCTGGCCTCTTAAAAATAATTTTTTTGTGTGTGTGTGCTATTAGGTGCTGCACATTTTTTCTGCTTGAAAAATACACTTGTCCTCTCTCCACCTTGACCAATCAGTGCTCACAAAGGGTAGACAGGGAGGTAGGTGAGGCATCTTTACAAACTTAGCTATAAATATAAGGAAAGTTATAAGTCACCCCCATTTCCTCTAAACATCTCTCAATCTCTTTCTTTTGTACCTCTTGCTTCCATCTCACCTACAAGAAATAGGGATTGTATGTTGCTGATAGTGCAGTGGTGAAACTTTTTCACCAACTAGATTAATATATTTTGTAATTTTTTCCTTTCCACTTTATTTATTTATTTATTATTTTTAGAGAGGGGAAGGGAGAGAGACAAAGAGGGAGAGAAACATCAATGTATGGTTGCCTTTCATCTGCCCCCAGCCACAGAATTGGCTGGAGACCTGGCTTGCAACCTGATTATGTGCCCTGGCTGGGGACTCAAACCAGCGACCTTTGGGTTTGCAGGCTGGCGCCTTATCCACTGTGCCACCAGCCAGGGAGTCACTTTATTTTATAAGTCAACTTCCTTACAGTAGTTTTTTTTTCTTTTAATATATGTATGTTTATTCTCTCATACAATATCTATATATAGGTATATATATGCACATATAAATATGTATATATAACTCCTGATTAGGCTCAATACTCTTCACTTGCACTTTCTTACTGCATTCTGATTCTCCCCCTCACTCATTCCCACATAAGAGGTAATTTGCTTTCTCTTTCACATCCCCCTACCACTTCTTGCCACTATCCTTGCACCTCTCAAAAACTATTCATATTTCAGTCAGCTCAGTTGTCTTTCTGCTCTTATAATAGTCTTATTATACCTACATCCTTATAAAGACTGGCTCGTTTGCAGCTGAAGGTGTGCTTAAGGGGAGAGGGTGATCTTTAAGGGTATAGGTATTAAGCTAAACTCATACACAGGCAAAAGCGAGATTGAAGGTGTAAGATACCTTAGCAGATGTTGTTATTTTTTCTGGAATGGTGGTTCTGTTTTAGGAACAGCTTGATAACAGTATATGGGACATGGTAGAAGGAGTGTCTCTCAATCAGGCAGCTGGAGTGAAAAACCAAGGGGAGGAAATCTAGGAGACTGCACTACTGAAACCCATAAATCTCCTACCACAGAAGGGCACTCAATGATTAATATGAGAAACAAAAACAAGCAATAGCAGACAGCCAAAATAGAGAGAAGAAGAAACAGTCCACCACCAAAAGGAAAGTAGGAATCCCCAGAAAGACTAAAAAATGAAATACTAACAAGCAAACTATCAAACATGGAATTAAAAGAAATGATTCTAAGAAAGCTCAATGAGCTCAACAAGGTGAAAGAAAACTACAGAGAACTCCAGGGCAACTACAAGGAACTGATTGAAAATTATACCAGCATTTAAAAGGACATAGAAACCATCATTAAGAACCAGGAGGAAATGAAGAATACAATTTCTGAACTGAAGAACAAAATAGACAAAATCCAAAGCAGGTTAGGGGATGCAGTGGACAGGATCAGCGAATTGGAGGACAACATGGAAAAAAATAACCAAAAAGTGCAACAAAATGAAAAAAAGACTGAAAAAGAAGAAGTTTTAAGAGAGCTGCAGCACAATATGAAAACACAATAATATATCAGGGATACCAAAAGGAGAAGAGAAGCAGGGATAAAAACCCTGTTTGAAAAAGTTATGACAGAAAACTTCCCTAACTTGAAGAGTGAAAATATCACTCAAGTTCAGTAAGCACAGAGGGTCCCAATGAGGATGAACCCAAACAGGCCCACTCCAAGAAACATCAAAAATAAAATGTCAAGTTTCAAAGACAAGGAGAGAATCCTAAAAGCATCAAGAGAGAAATAACAAATAATATATAAGGGGATTCCAATAAGGTTATCAAATTATTATTCAACAGAAACAATACCAGCCAGAAGGGAATGACAAAAAATACTTCAAGTAAGGAAACACAAAGGCCTGCAACCAAGAATACTCTACCCAGCAAGGCTCTCATTCAAAATGAAAGGTGAAATGAGGAGTCTCCCAGACAAAAGAAGATTAAAAGAATACACCTTCACCAAAACAGCATTGCAAGAGATGCTAAAGGGCCTGCTTTAAAAACATGAAGAAAAGGAGAGGCAGAGAGGAAAACAGGTACAAAGGCTAAAAATTTCAATGAATAAGTACCTGTCAATAATAATCTTAAATATAAATGGATTAAGTGCACCAATAAAAAGACACAGGGTAGCTGAATGAATAAGGAAGCATGACCTACATATATGCTGTCTACAAGAAACCCACCTCAGAACAAAAGACTGACACAGACTGAAGATGAAGGGATGGAGAAATCTACTTCAAGCAAATGGATACACAAAAAAAGGCTGGGGTAACAATACTTGTATCAGGCAAAACAGATTTTACAATGAAGGCCATAAAAAGAAAGAAGGACATTTTATAATACTTAAGGGAACAATCCATCAAGAAGATATAACCCTTGTAAACATATATGCACCCAACATAGGAGCACACAAATATATAAGGAAAACCTTGGAGGACTTCAAGAAGGATATAGACAGTAACACACTCATAGTAGGGGATTTTGATACCCCATTACTAACAATGAACAGATATTCCATGCAAAAAACCACCAAGGATATTGTTGCATTGAACAACACTCTAGATGAAATGGACTTAACTGACATATCCAGAACTTCTCACCTCAAAGAAGTGAAATACACAATTTTATTCAAGTGCACATGGAACATCTCAAAATTAGAACACATGGTAGGAAACAAGATAAGCCTCTACAAATTTAAAAGAACTGAATTTATACCAAGCATCTTCTCAGATCACAATGGCTTGAAGCTAGAAACAAACCTCAAGGAAAAAATATCATTCTAATTTATGGAGACTGTATAACATGCTACTAAGCAAGGAATGGGTACACAATGAGATCAAAAAGTTTCTGGAAACAAACAAAAATGAATACACAACACCCCAAAACCTATGGGATACAGCAAAGGCAGTCCTCAGAGGGAAGGCCATAGCAATACAGGCCTACCTAAAAAGGATAGAAAAAGTTTATACAAACAACCTAACCAAAAAGCTCCAAGATCTGGAAAAGCTTTAATGAAACAAGGCCCAGAGCAAGTAGAAGGAAGGAAATCATCAAGATCAGAGCAGACTTAAATAACTTAAAGACTAAAACTACAATTTGAAGAATCAATAATTCCAGGAACTGGTTCTTTGAGAAAATAAACAAAATTGGCAAGCCTTTCACTAGACTTAACAAGAAAAAGAGAGAGAGGACCCAAATAAACAGAATCAGACATGACAGAGGAAATATCATAACTGATACTTCAGAAATACAAAGGATTGTAAGAAACTACCACAAACAACTATATGACAAGAAATATGACAACCTGGATGAAATGGACACATTTCTGGAAATGTATAATCTACAAAAACTGAATCCAGAAGAAACAGAAAGCCTGAATAGACCAATAACAACTAGTGAAATTAAACAAGTAATCAAAACTCTCCCAAAGCACAAGAGCCCTGGACCAGATGGCTACACAGGTGAATTCTACCAAACATTTAGAGAAGAACTAACTCCTATCCTTCTCAACCTATACCAAAAAATCCAGGAAGAGGGAAGACTCCCAAACTCTTTCTATGACGCCAATATTATTCTAATCCCAAAACCAGGGCAAGACACAACTAAGAAAGAAAGCTACAGGCCAATATCTCTGATGAACATAGATGCTAAAATTCTCAACAAAATATTGGCCAACCGGATTCAGCAGTATATTACAAAGATCATACACCATGATCAAGTGGACTTCATCCCAGAGATGCAAGGATGGTACAACATTTGTAAATCAATAAATGTAATACACCACATCAACAAATTGAAAGATAAAAACCATATTATCATATCAATAGATGCTGAAAAAGCATTTGATAAAGTACAGCAACCATTTATGATAAAAACCCTCAGCAAAATGCAAATAGAGGGAGCATACCTCAACAACATGAAGGCCATCTATGAGAAACCTGAAGCCAACATCATACTTAATGGACAAAAACTGAAAGCTTTCCCCCTAAGATCAGGAATGAGACAAGGCTGTCCACTTTCTCCACTTCTATTCAACATTGTTTTGGAAGATCTAGCTATGGCCATCAGAGAAGAAAAAGGAATCAAAGGTATCCAAATTAGAAAGGAGGAAGTCAAACTGTCATTATTTGCAGATGATATGATAGTGTACATACAAAACCCGATTGGCTCCACCAAAAACTTACTCAACCTAATAAGCAAATTTAGCAAGATAGCTGGATATAAAGTCAATATCCAGAAATTAAAATCACTTTTGTATACCAATAATGAAACATCAGAAATAGACATGAGAAAACAAATCCCATTTACCATAGCAACAAGAAAAATAAAATACCTAGGAATAAACTTAACTAAGGAGGCCAAAGACCTGTACTCAGAAAACTACAGAACAATGAAGAAAGAAATCAAGGATGATACAAATAAATGGAAGCATATACCATGTTCATGGATGGGAAGAATTAACATCATTCAAATGTCCATACTACCCAAAGCAATCTACAGATTCAATGCAATCCCAATTAAAATACCAATGACAGACTTTACAGAAATAGAAAAAATACTTCAAAAATTTATATAGAGCCAAAAACACCCACAAATAGCCATAGCAATCTTGAGAAAGAAGAACAAGGTAGGAGGAATCACAATACCGGACTTCAAACAATACTACAAGACTACTGTCATCAAAACTACCTGGTACTGGTGTAAGAATAGACATACAGATCAATGTAACAAAATAGAGAGCCCAGAAATTAACTCAGGACTCTATTGCCAACTAATATTCAACAAAGAGAGAAGGAACATAAAAGGGAGTAAAAACAGTCTCTTCAACAAATGGTGTTGGGAGAACTGGACAGCAACATGCAAAAAAGATAAAACTAGACCACCAATTTACACCATATACCAAAATAAACTCAAGATGGATGAAGGATTTAAACATAAGCAGTGCCACCATAAAGGTCCTGGAGAAAAATATAGGCAGTAAACTTTTTTGATATCCTATGCAGAAATATGTTTACTGATACTTCACCAAGGGTAAAGGAAATAAAAGAACAAATCAACAAATGGGACTATATCAAATTGAAAAGTTTCTATTCAGCTAAAGAAAAAACAGCAAAATTCAAAGGGAATTAACTGTATGGGAAAACATAATTGCCAATGATACCTCAAAGTATCATTGAGGGTTTGATCTCCAAAATATGTAAAGAACTAACGCAACTCAACACCAGGGAGACAGACAGCCTAATCAAAAAATGGGCAAAGAACCTGAACAGACAACTCACTGAGGAAGATATACAAAGGGCCCAGAGACATATGAAAGAATGCTCAACATCACTAGTCATCAGAGAGATACAAATTAAAACCACAATAAGATACCACCTCACATCTGTCAGAATGGCAGCCATCAACAGTACAGGGTTTCCTTAAAAAACTAAAAATGGAACTACCTTTTGGTCCAGCAATTCCACTACTTGGACTATACCCAAAGAATCCTGAAACACCAATTCATAAGAACCTTTGTACCCCTATGTTTATACCAGCATTATTTACAATAGCCAAGTGCTGGAAACAGCCTAAGTGCCCATCAGTGGATGACTGGATCAAAAGACTTTGGTACATTTACACAATGGAATACTACACAGCAGAAAGAAAGAAGGAACTCCTACCCTTTGCAACAATATGGATGGAACTAGAAAGTATTATGCTTAGTGAAATAAGCCAGGCAGTGAAGGACAAATATCATATGATCTCACCCATTACAGAACAATAATGAACAAAACTA
>PVIW01016964.1:0-15252 GCA_004026585.1 Noctilio leporinus | reverse complement strand
GGGGGGGGGGGTGTCCGCCTGCACTGTCCCGCCCTTCTGGGGTGGGCACCACTCCTCCAAGGCAACCCGCTCTCTGAGAAGTCCTTTACTTGGCCTCTGTGATGAGCCCCTCCCAGGCCTGGGTGGTGCAGCCTTTGTCTCCAGCAATGGCGCGTCAGTTTCCTCCGCTACTATTTCCCGGCTTGCGGGCTCACGTTTGGAGTTTCCGCGGAGCCTGGGGGCCTGTGTGGTTATGCAGGGCTGGGCCTCCCCCCTCGCAGGGGCTTCTAGCTGCTGTTTCTCCGGTGGCCCAGCAGCACCTTTTTCGGCCCTCTCGCAGCCCCTGCCGGTGCACTTCCCCGCTTCCCCGCTCCGGCTTCGGCTTCCTGCAGGACTCTTCTCCTCCGCCTCTAGCCCCATGAGGACCTTCCTCTCCCTGTTGCCTGAGTGAGTCTCTCACACAGTCCCTCCCCTGCAAGAGTTCAATTCCATGTTCCCTACAGCGTTTGCCCTCACTGCCGGCACTTCACTGTTGAGACTTCTAGTCACCAGGGAGCCTGGAGCTGGCCTCAGTCAAACGTGCCCCTCTGGGCAGAGACGCCCCTGCCCAGAGCCGACCTCGGCCCGCCGGCCGGTCGGTCGGGAACGCCTCACCTACTGTCCTGCTGGCCTCCTCTGCCTCTGGGCTCCCCTGTGGCCAGATGCTGCCTGTTCCAATTCCTAGGGTCCTGAAGACGTCTCATGCTCCCTATCTTGTCCTCCAGCTGCTCTGGTACTCGAGAACACCATCAGCACTGCTCTCTACTCTGTCGCCATCTTCCCGAATCCCCCTGTTTGTTTCTTTAATGGCAGTAAAATTTCTTTCACCCTTCTCCCAGGATGGATATGAAGTACTCTCACTGGTTGACTGTAATTATCATCATATAATCTATGCTTTAAAAACTAAAAATTGGCCTAATAATTTTCTGAAAAAAGTTCTTTATCTCACAATCATGGGATACATACTTCACATAGCTCAAATGACAAAACATCTTCTCTGTTCTACTACAGTTTTTCATGAAAGAAGTCCAAGAACTAAAAGCAGACAATAAAATATAGTCAAGCAAAGAAATCCATCAGAAAATAGCATAAATGTGGGAATAGCATATGGCTGTTTTTAACTGAGCTAAAATGCTATTTTCTGTTGTCTAATGTAGAAATCAAATAGTTGTATCTCTTGAAGTAAACCACATTATATTAGTGTTTCTGGCATCATGTAGTTAAGCTATAGTGTTTGTGCCAAATTCCTGAGGGGTATCAGACACATTACATGAGCATATTTCATGATAAGCACCATATGAGTTTTTATTAAATACCTCAGTAAATCCTCACCTGCATAAGTCTGAATAATATGTATCTGTGGTAAATCCTTCACTAGGGTATGATCTACACTGAGACTGAAATTGCCTCAAGCATTTTCATTTTTAGCACTTTGTTCCAGTGACTTTAATCTACAGCTTACTTCATGTGCAAAGTATACACCAATATATCTAATGAGTCCTAAACCCTATTTGGCTTAAAATTCCATTCTCTAGGGAAATGAAATGTGGCTACCATTGTGAAGCCAGCTAGTGACATTAAAAACTATGTTCAGCAATTTATTAATTTCATTTGTAAGGCTGCAAAGCAGACAGCCAAGACAACAATTGCCTTAATCCTTTGCTCCTTATTCTATTTCCACCCACTGACAGGCAGCATTTGGTTGACTCCTAGGAATAAGCTTGAGTCTGGCTTGGGAAGAGATTTCATCCTGGTGGAGCTCTCTTCTGCCCCTTGCCTTCAAACTCTTCTCTGGTCACACAAATAAACACTCAGAAATAGTTTTCCTATGTATGCTCAGGCCATATATTCAAGTCTCCTACTCATGGACCTTCATTTCTGACTTTCTTTCTGGACAACTCAGAAAGGACTGAAGATCAGGAAGAATAGTTTCCTTCTTTTGCATCTTCAGTAATATTGTGTGCACCTCCTAGCTAAGTCACCTAAAGACGTAATATTGCTGCCTAAAAAATGATCCCTAAAACTCGGTGGCTTACAGCAATCAACATTTATTCTTACACTTGCGGCTGTGTATGTGATAAGGTCTAGCTAATCTAGCTCTCTTTCAGGGCCTAGGTTGGCCTGCCTTGGCTCCTGGCTATACGTTCAGTTCAAGTCTGTTTCCAGGGTCTGTTCTGGGACTAAGCTGATGGGACATGGCTGTCCAAGGTGGTTTTCCTCACAGTGGAGCTCTGGCAAAAAGTACCATTCAAGCATGTTTCTGGTCTCTGCTTGTGTTACCAATATCCTGCCTCCAAAGCAAGTTACCTGTCCAAGCCTAATGTGGAAGAGTGAAAAAGATACACTTCACTCATTTAAGAGCAAGACAAGGGAAGGAATAATACATGTATTTTATGGGTGAATGAAGAATTGAAATAAAAAATTCAATCTACCACAATGGCCAATATATCCATAGGACATTGTGATTAATGGTGAACCAGTTCCTGGCATGATCAGAGTAGAGGAGGGTTACAAAAAAAAAAAAAAAAAAATGCAAACTGCAGTTAGGATAACAATAAGTTCTCAGCAATAAATCAAATTAAGCAGTGAGACATGTACATAACATTAGATGGTTCTATTAGCTAGTATCCTTAATTCTTGTATCTTTAGCATAATTATAATACACTGATGCCTTCTTTTACAATTACACTCTCGTTTCCCCCCTATCCATATTCTGCTGCTAGCTCTGAGGTATTTAAAAATAATGCTAGCTCTGTAGTTTGAAAGACCTGAATTTTAATCACATACTTACCATGTATTTGCTAAGTAACCCTGAGTGAGTCCTTCTCAGTTTCTTGGCCTAAGTTTCCTTGTCTTTAAGTTAAGATGGTATCTGTGCTGCAAAGTTCTTGCAAGGATTAGCCATAACACATATAATACTTCTGGCACATAGTAGGGTCCCAAAACAGGAACTGATTTTCTTATCATTTTTCCTTAGTTTCTCCCCTTTCATCTATCCTTTCATCCAGCATCCACTACAGAACTTTGTTTGTTCAGAAGTGAAACCGGAAAAGCAGGTATTCACGCTGCCTGTCTCCTACCAGACACAATAAGCAGAGACAGGGATTGAATCTTTATGGGCACTTTATTCAGACATTCGGTGACCTGAGAAGACAGCATGCACCCTAACAAGCTGTTTTACATTCTATTGTAAACTGGTCCTTTTTAATAAAGAGAATGAAGGTGTAAGTAAGGGGTTTGGAATTCAGGAAAATGTTAATGAGATCAAAGCCGCAGCATTCTTTCTTTATCCTGGGCATAGGTCTTTGTGTCCTGGGCAGAGGTCTTTCTTGTTACCCTGGAGCCAAGGGGGGTCATTCCTCTAGTTTATAAAAGAATAGCCTTTTACATACACTATTACTAAGCTTATTAACTGAAATCAGGGTGGGTCATTCCTTCAGTTCCTGAAACAATAGCTTTTACATACATTAATAACTAACCTTTTTAGCTGTTACCAAAAACTAAAATTTTCCAACATTTGAGCCCCTTATCAGAAGGTCAGTGGATATCTGTCAAAATTTGTCCATTTTGACAACTTTTCAGCAGTCACGTCACTTGACACAGCAGAAGCCCTATAAATTGTCAAATAAATAAATAAATAAAAGAATTAATGGACTAAACCCAAATAACACTTTTGAGGCCATGACATTGGGGGTTCATGAACACAGCATCTGGAGAATTTTCTCACATGTTGGCAAGTCCCTGGCTTTGTAGTCTTTCCTGTGGCATATCCTGGGGGAGCATCAGTATAGAATTCCAGGCATGTGAATGTCTAATTGTACAATCAGATTTCAACTAGACTACAGAGAATAACAGATTCCACCACCTGCCAGGGTAGTTTAGGTCAACAGGGTTTAAAAGCTCTCAATATTCCTTTACAAGACTCCTTCAAGATGCTATAATCCACCTCAAACTTAATGTTTGACCCCACTTCAACTTCCTCATATGGTAATTTTCAACCTTTTTTAACTCATGGCACATGTAAACTAAATGCTAAAATTCTGCAGCACAAAAAAATATATTTTTCAGAACAAATCAACAAATGGGACTATATCAAATTGAAAAGTTTCTGTTCAGCTAAAGAAAATATCAGCAAAATTCAAAGGGAACCAACTGTATGGGAAAACATAATTGCCAATGATACCTCAGACAAGGGTCTGATCTCCAAAATATATAAAGAACTAATGTGACTCAACGCCAGGGAAACAGACAGCCCAATTAAAAAATGGGCAAAGGACCTGAACAGACAACTCACTGAGGAAGATATACAAAGGGCCCAGAGGCATATGAAAGAATGCTCAACATCACTAGTCATCAGAGAGATGCAAATTAAAACCACAATAAGATACCACCTCACACCTGTCAGAATGGCAATCATCAACAAATCAACAAACAATAAGTGCTGGCAAGGATGCGGGGCAAAGGGAACCCTCATACACTGTTGGTGGGAATGTAGGCTGGTGCAGCCACTGTGGAAAACAGTATGGGGTTTCCTTAAAAAACTAAAAATGGAACTGCCTTTGGATGCAGCAATTCCACTACTTGGACTATACACAAAGAATCCAGAAACACCAATTCATAAGAACCTATGTACACCTATGTTCATAGCGGCACTATTTACAATAGCCAAGTGCTGGAAACAGCCTAAGTGCCCATCGGTGGATGATTGGATCAAAATACTTTGGTACATTTACACAATGGAATACTATACAGCAGAAAGAAAGAAGGAACTGGTACCCTTTGCAACAACATGGATGGAACTGGAGAGTATTATGCTTAGTGAAATAAGCCAGTCAGTGAAGGACAAATACCACATGATCTCACCCATTACAGGACAATAATGAACAAAACTAACAACAAGCAAAACAGAACCAAATATATGAATACAGTGAATAGGCCTTCAGTGGTCAGGGAGAAGGGGTTGGGGGGAAGGGGGAGGCAGAGGCAAGGAAGGGGAGCAGTTTAGACAAGAACCTAGTATAAAGGAACTATTGACATGGACAACAGGTGGGATTGACTTTGGGGGGAATGGGTGGGTGGGGAGGGGGACAGAGAGGAGCAAAAAGAGGATGGATGTAATACAACAACAATAACATTTAAAAAAATATATATATATATATATATATATATTTTTTTTTTTTCTGATCTGACTGAAAAAAATAAGTATTATTTGGATTCATTCACACAGGACAGCTATTTGTTGTGTTGGCTGTTGTCATTTTTTTAATCTGACAATCTAAGGGAAGAGGTCAGTGCCCCTGACTAACAAGTCAGATATTATAGGTTTTACAAATTCTTGCAGCACACGAGTTGAAAATCATTGTGCCAATATATATCACAAATATAACTTGCCTGCAAGAGGGCCCAGAACAAAGTGCTTCGAAGTAGATGATGATTGTGCCAAATCTGCTGAGAGGCTGCAGAAAATGAAGACTGAAAATTGGCCACAGCTTTTAGCAATATGGAGATCACTGGTAATTTTCACAGAGCAATTTCAGGAAAATAGTGAGTATAAAATTCCAATTGAAATAAGTTAAAGGGATGGAGGTGAGAAAGTATGACAGTGAGTACAAAAAATGTTCAATAAGTGTTTCTAAAAAGAGCAGCTCTTTAGAAATGCAGCAGGAACTAGAATGTGACAGGAGGCCCAGGAAAAGCTTGGGGCTTTTTGCTTGTTTTATTGAGATGGAAGTTCTAATCACACGTAGATGAGAATGACCTTGGTATGAGGGAAAGTGTGAATGCAGGAAGTGGAGCCCAGGGTGGAGAGACTGTCCTAATGAAGAGAAGTTGCTGCTCATCCTTTGTTCCTCTGTGACTGAAGAGAAAACAGCCTGAAGGTCTAAAGCAATATTTGTAGATTTGATAAGAGGAAAGGAAGCAGTTATTTTCCGTTTGCTTCTATTTTCTTAGCCAATTTTTACAATTGAGGTTTTTAGCTGTGAGTGAAGATTAGGAGGGAGTATTGGAGGTTTAAAAAGAGAGACTAAGATATAAAACAGTCACCCCCCAAAAAGTGGACAGAAAACTGATCTGAGAATTCTAGCAGAATTATCCTACAGTGCTGAGAAAGCTACTTGAGATTTATGGCCAAATCTGGGCCCCTATCTTACTTATTTTTTGCCCCTATTTTACTTATTTACTGAATGCAGATGCGGAGTAGGCAGAGTTGAATATAGCCAGACCTTAAGTTTTGCCGCGAAAGTGCTTTAGAGATAGATAAGAACAAAGGAGTTAAGGGTACATGCAAGAGAATTATGGTGACAATCTATGGCATCTAAGCTAGGTAAGGAAGAGACAAGGACAAGAGGAGAGAATTGGACAGAGACAATGTCATGTGGTAGATTCATGAATGATTGGAATGGTGGTGCTATTGACTGATGAGGCAGGAGGAGGAGATACGGTGAATATCAGAAAGTGGAATGATGATATTGGAGGTTACTGATAATAACAAGATCTAGGATGGATGTAATACAACAATAAAATTAAATTTAAAAAAATACCCGAATTGCCAGAACATAGGAGATATAGAGCCTTAATTACATGAGGTGCCCCATTTGTTAAATCAATGAATGAGACATTATTATTTTCTGCATTTAAAAAATCATATTTGGTAAAAGGAAATGAAAGAAGTGATGTTGAGACTCCTTGGTATCACTAGTGGCATATGAATTTTTTTGTATAATTTATTGATTATGCTATTGCACTCATCCCAATTTCTTTTCCCTTTGCTCCCCTCTGCCCAGTTACCTCCTTCCCTCCAACAGTCCCACCTCCCTTAATTCATGTCCATGTTTATAAGTTCTTTGGCTTCACTCTTTCCTATACTATTCTTAACACCCTCCCCCCAATCTATTTTTTACCGACCAATTATACTTCTTAATCCCTGCACCATTTCCCCCTTTCTACCCTTTCACCCTCCCAGCTGATAACCCTCCCAATGATCCCCATACTTATGATTCTGTTCCTCTTCTGGTTGTTTGTTTAGTTTCTTTTTTTTACTGTTTAGATTCTGTTGTTGACAATTGTGAGTTTGTTGTAATTTTAATGCTCATAGAGGCTTATGAATTTTAAAGCAGAAAAACAATGGAGGCATTTTCTAATTCTGTCATCTTGAGTAAATTATGTAACTTCTCCTGAGCCTAGGTATCTTCACTCTCAAAACTGTAATACTAATACTTGTGTTGTTTACAGAATATTGTTCTGAAGATTAAATAAGATACATAGAAAAAAAACACACAAAAAAACAAGATCTAGGATATGACTGTGGGCGTAGGTGAACCTGGTTAGGGGAAGAGTAGAGAGGAGAAAGAGGTGTTGGAGTGAGAAGGTCAAGGAACTAGAATAGATCTTCTATGTGGTTCTGAAGTCTTTATAACAAACAAACAAAAAGCAACTAGGTGATTCAATGTGCAGCCACTGAGAACCAAAGATATATGTAGATGTTGGAGTCACCAAATATGACATCAAGAATAGTGGTGGCACAGTGGATAAGGTGCCAGCCTGCGAACCCAAAGGTCGCTGGCTCAATTCCCCAGCCAGGGCACATAATGAGGTTGCAAGCTAGGTCTCAAGCCAGGTCTCAAGCCATGTCCCCAGCCAGGTCCATAGCTGGAGGCAGGTGAAAAAGGCAACCATACATTGATGTCCCTCTCCCTCTCTGCCTCTCTCCTTTCCCCTCTCTCTAAAAAATAATAAAATTAAAAAAAAAAAAAAAAGTAGTAGAGGAAAGAAATTCAGTGACACAATTGCTGAAATCTCTCAAGCATAGAGCAGAATGACTGGGTGGATAGCAAATGAAAGCCATCTACTATAACCTCAAATGAATTGGCAATTCGGAGAAAGGACAGGAATGTCTATTCCTCAATTCCCACTTCCAGGATCTGGAAATGTGGGATTTGACAGCAAAAACAACCACTCTGAAAGAACAGCAAGTAAGCAGTTTGCACTGGGCAGAGACAGGTCTTAAAGCAAGTAGGTGAAGGTATTTCCAAAGAAGAGTTTTAAGGTAGAAGAGATCATGCCATTCAAGCTCTGAGTTCAAACAACCACATTGGAAGGGTTTGCACCTTTGAAAGGGATGGGAGAGTGGGTCAGGAAAAAGTTATATACAGCAATGTATGGATCAGAGTTCCTGTGTTAATCTGAGAAGCTTGGACTTCCAATGACAACTGAGGCCAGTGAGAATGTGGAACATGATTAGTCTTAGGGCCTCTTAAGGAAAGGTGGGGAATTAATTCTAAATATAACTTCCTTCTTGGGAGGGCATGCTTAGGTAGCATGTGATGATGAAGCAGGTGGAAGAACTGGGGGTGGTGGGTGGTGGGAAGGGAGTCAGTGAGGCTCTGAAGCTCTTAATTTGAACCAGGGATGGCATCAGCCCGTGGTAGGAGGATAGTCCTACTAGGGCCTCCCTTCAAGTCTTTAACATAGCTGTTAAATGATCTGAATCTCAGAATTTATTGAATAATATTCTAGTTATTTATGTGTCCAGGTACAACTTGGTTTTGAGTTACCCCAGAAGAATCATGTTGTTATTTACCTTTTTGCACCTAGCACAGTGTCTGGTATAATGGAAGTTTTTAATAAATGTTTGATGTACTTAAATGAACTGGTTAAAAAGCCAAAGATTAGGTTGCAAGGCAGGTCTCCAGTCAGGTCTGTGGCTGGAGGCAGGTGAAAAGCAACCATACATTGATGTCTCTCTACCTCTCTGCCTCTCTGTCTTCCCCTCTTTCTAAAAATAATAAAATAAAATATTTAAAAAAAAAGCCAAAGATAAGGTTTTGTTGTGTCTAGAGTGAAGTAACCAAGTGAAACACAATATTGTGTTAGAAATTCTGGATTGTAACCCTACCAGGATGGACCTATTGCTAAGTACACTTAGACAACCACAAACAGCACTTTTATTTTTTAACTCAAAAGAATTAAATTTAAAAAGTCTCTGCCAGGAATTGGTGCTATTGTATACGTGTTTAAGTAGTACATTAAGAAATCAATATTTCTAGCTTGCACTAAGTACATTAAGCATCCCTTAATTCAAAAGTGTGAATAGCATGTATGCTTAAGATTAATTACCTGAAAAGAGAAATTTGAATAGCTAATCCAAGGAGTCAATGAGATCTTTATTTGGGGTACAGGTTTTTTTGCTTCCTTGTTTGAAATCGGGGCTATATAACAGAAAGCAAAAGCAAAGAGATTTCCTACTCAAAAAATCTGCTGTCTGATGTCAGCCTCTTCAGCCTTATACTACCTCGTTGTAGTTCTTCTTTATTTATAATAATGTGTTGCAAAAAAACTAAATACCATGTGCTTAATCTAACATGGTGGTTTGCTAGAACTTTAAAAAAAAAAAAATTTCTGGCCCTGGCTAGTGGCAAAGTGGATAAGGCGATAGCCAGGGAATGAACCCAAAGGCTGCTGGTTCGATTTCCAGCCTGGGCGCATGGCCAGGTTGCAAGCCAGGTCTCCAGCCAGGTCTTGGGGGGGGGGGGGGGGGGCGCGGGCGGGGTGCAACCATTGATGTCTCTCTCCCTGTCTCTATCTCCCTTCTCCTCTCTCTAAAAAAATAATAAGTAAGAAAATCTTTTAAAAAATGTTTTTCTTATGCTGTATATCGAAGTAAACCCCAAAGTTAAAAACTTATCTATGGAAAAATAAAAGAAAAAATAAAACAATAAGATAGTCCTATCTGGATGCAACAGATGCAATAAAAAATGTAAAGGAAAATATTCAAATATACAAAAAAATTTTTAATTACAAATATATAAATTATAAAACAATAATTAAGAGAAAAAATATTTTCACCAAATGTGAAATGGGGGTTAATCTCCATATTCAAGTATGTAAGAAAAATAATCCAAATAGGTTAAGTAACCAAAGAACATGAATGACTTTGCACAGATAGATGTAAATTGCAAATAAAATAAACAAAGTAACAATCAAAATATTAGTTTGCACTTATCAAATGAGCTAAACTGGATTAATAATAATCCAAATGTGAGTGAGGATGTGGTGCAAAATATTCGCATAATACTTGCGACATTGTATTAATTTAGGGCAATCGTTTTGGAAAGTTATATTGAAATGTTACTCTATTAAAGGTCATACTTTTATATTTGATGATCCTAGTTCCTAAGTAAAAATATCAATAAAGTGAACATGAAGTGTTCCAGGATGTTCATTGTGGTTTCACTTATGATTGTAAAATAATAGCAAGGACAATCTACAATTTACAACAAAGCAATAGTTGTAGTATGGTGTACATATGGCATTCTTGGACTACTTACTGTAAGATGTAGCAGTGCAACAACTTCACAGAGCTTTTAAAAATAATATTTACAAAGTCTATATAGTTACATGAAATAATATTTATGGAGATCAATGAAAAAATAAGGTTAAAATTGTATGTGGACTGAGATTTTTACTCCATAAAAATATGTGGAATTTTTACTAAGATTAAAGGGACTAAATTTTTAGTGTAATCACTTCAAAATTAATAATAGTAGTAGCTAATATTTAGTAAGCACTTAGTAGTGTCAAGCCCTATTCTAAGAAACTTACATATATTATCTAATGTAATTCTCAAACAGCCCAAATAAGTAGGCACTATTAATATATCCATTTTATAGATAATGTCATTGAAACCCAAAGAGGTTTAATAACTTTTCAAGGTCACTCAGCTCCAATGGAGTACAGTTGGAATTCAACTCCTGGCAATCTAGTATCACAATGACCAACGATGGAGTCTTCTTTGTTTTCAAGCTGTTCTAGACTATGGTTGAGCCATTGCTTAAATTATTAACAAAGAAAAAATTCTCTGTAAATTTGTCCATTCAGAGAAAGGGTGTAGGAAATAAGTCTCTTTAGTTCTTTGCCAAATTCCATGGGGATTTCTCTAACTCTTTAAGAATTATTTAGTTTTAAAAAATAGGGTAAACAAGGAATAGCACTCCATCCCTACTACCATTCCTAATAAACCAACCTCTGCTCTAACTTGATTAAGGGAGAGTTAATACAGTTGGCTCTGCAGAACAATCAGGTCTACCTTGCACACTGGGATAAAGATTATATTCCTGTGTTCTCATTTACACAGCACTCTGGTGAACACTGCACTCCACTGCAGGTAAAAGCCTCCACACTGGAGAAAGTACTGCAATAGTGTCCTGCCCACCCCTTATCATCAGGAAAAATATTCCAAGATTCCCAGTGGATGCCTGATATTCTGGACAGTACCCAACCCTATGCCCCTATGATGAAATTTAATTTTTAAACTAGGCACAGTAAGAGTTTAACAACAATAACAAAATAGAATAATTATAACAATACAATGTAATAATAATTATGTGAACAAGGTTTCCCTCTCTCTCTCTCTCTCAAAATGTTTTATTATATTATCCTTACCTTTCACCTAAAGGAAGCATATTTACAGCCTCTCTTTACCATATCTAAATTGCCATCATCACTACTCTTTAACTTTAAGGCCATTATGAAGTAAAATAGGATGATTTGAACACAAGAACTTTAATACAGCAGAAGTCAAATCTGATAACCAAGATGATGACTAAGCACCTAATGAGCGCAGAGCAGGACAGCCTGGATACGCTGGACAAAGGGATGATTCACCCTTGCAGGGAGGGCAGGAGATTTCATCACAGTACTCAGAAAGGTGAGTGATTTATAACATGCATTGTTTGCTGGAATTTTCCATTTAATATTCTTTGGATTTTGGTTGACCACAGGTAACTGAAACCACAGAGAGCGAAACTGTGGATAACAGGGGACTACTGTACAATTAACTCATAGAAAATCCTGTTTTCTGAGTGAATAAATGCAGAGACACAAGCAAAAAAAAAAAAATGTGTTACAATTGGCTATTTTTTCCTTTTCATAAATAAAAGCCTGTAGGAAATTCTACCTTGTGCATTTGTTCCAGATGACATAGGATTCTTTTCACTTTGACTCAACAACAAAGATAAATTTGAGTGCCATCCCATGTACAAACTCAGTTTAGATTTCAGTAAAGGAATAATCCATTAATTTCTCTTGCATAGTATGAAACCACAGGGGTGTATCGACATTTTCAGCAGGCCCAAAACACTGATTCCTCACTCCAAACTAATTCTCTTCTCTAGCTCATTCCCAAGAATCAATATTCCTTTTCTTATTTTTAATATATTAAGATTTAAATATTTCAGGAACTTTTCCTACAAGTCTTTACCAATAATGAAGTAGACCTGAGATAGGAAAAAACAACAAATGCATAAAGATTAATTTTCAGCTAAAACAAGCTCTGTTGAACTACATTTGGCTTAGAAATTGTTTTTATTCTCTGAGAATATTCATGACTGTTTGGGCTTTGCTGGTTTTTTTCCTTTAGGTTTTTATCTGGGTGACCTGGTTAGTACAGAAGATGTTTAGCAAATTGTTCAGTAAGAGGAAGTCACTAATTTATCTTCCCTGTTTTACTACTAAGTTAATTCACTTAAGAGGGAGGTTCCAGAAATGCTTTCTGCCCAATGACTAGCAATTAGAGGATGTGGCTTCTGGGACAGGATGATGTTAGCAGCCAGAGCCAGGGCTAAACCTCGCTTGTCAACTTCACATAAGTCACTTCAACCATCAGTCTGGTTTAGTCTTAGTGGCCAGATGAGGAAAGGACAATGTTTAAAATCTACTCCATGGCACATTTGTAAAACGTTTTAAGATTCTTTTAATGGGATGTTTTTTCTACAAAGTACAAAATGCAAAATTACATGAAAATGCTATGCCGAGAGGGAATATTTATATATAAGTAATATATAGTATAGTAAATTTAATATATTTAAAGAAGCATTGCTATACTGAGGGAGAAAATTTATATATAATATATGATATATATTATTTGATACCCACTGAGGCTTCCTTTAAAAATATATATAGTTAATAATATTGTGATAACTACATATGATTCCAGTGTGTACTGAAAATATCAAGGGGAACACTGTATAAGCCTTACACACTATAAGGTATATGATTGTCTAACCACTAAGCTGTACACCTGAAACTAATACATAATAATATTAAAAGTAAACTGTAATTGAAAAATAAAAAATAAAAACAAAAAAACACAGTGCCTTAAATTTATTTTTAAGAAAGTAAATGTACTTAGAAAGTACATAAAGAAAGATTAATTAAGGTGGAGGATGTTTTTGTAAAAAAAGTATGATTCAGTGTAAAATTTGTAACACTTAATTTGAACATAGGCATAGGAAAGATTTCACAGACCTCAATTTCAACAGCTTAAATGCTTTTTTTTTCAGTGTTTTTGATTTTCATTAAAGTGATCATAAAGTGAAATAAATAGAAGTGTCTCCTGCCTGGCATAGAAATGGGAATTTACTTCTTTAAAGCTATGGGATTTTGCTAGGATTTAATTTCTATATAGAGTGGAAAGTTAGAGTCTATTTACCTCTACTTGATCCTGTCTAGCTATAAGATTCAATTAATGCTTTTCTTCCCTGAAATTATTTCTAGGGTATTCCCACAGAAAGTTTTAGGGTAAAATATACACTCATTTTCCTCTTTCCAAAAACTGATTGTTTGAACCCACTCACAAATAATTCATGTCTTCTTGTTCTAGGCCAGGATTTCCCCACCCTTCCCCTCAAGCACATTCTTGTGTCACAATTAGTTATTTGTTTGCAGGTTTATTTCCTCCACTAGGCTATAAGCTTGCAGAAGGCCAAGATATGTGTTTATTCGTTCAAGTGAACCCTTTCTACAAATATTTACAATAGCAATAGACACCCTAAGAGCAGAGAATTGGTAAGAACTTTGCACATAGCAAGTTCTCTGTATGTGTTCCATAAATATTAGAAGAAACTCAATGTTGAAACTTAATTAATCAAAGATAGGCATAGCTCAGTAGCACAGTTTCTTTCTTCTCTCCAGCCCCTGATACCTGAACCAGCCTGTGCCCGGGTGTGATAGTGAGTTTTATGTATCAGCTTGGCTAGGTTATGGGAGTCCTGTTGTTTGGTCAAACACCAATCTAGATATTCAGTTAAAGGTATTTTTTTTTTCATATATGGTTAAAACTCAAATGAGTAGGCTACAAAAAGCAGATGACCCTCCATAGTGTGCATGGGTCTCATCCAATCAGTTGAAGGCCTTAAGACAAAAACTGAGGTCCCCTGCGGAAAAGGAATTCTACCAATAACTTTAGGCTGCCTTTAAACTCAAGACTGTAACATCAGCCCTTCTCTGAGTCTCCAGCCTACTGTCTGCCAGCATAACTCTCCTGCTGGGAACCAACCAGTGCTTTTACAGAAGACTAGAGCATGAGTGTATTAGTTCACCCCTCTCATGATAAGCTTTCCTGCCCTACTCCCTGGACTAAAGGGAGGCAGGTATGAGATGCATTGTGGACATCTGCAGCAATCTGCACTCTGAACTCAGTACAACTCCTTCTGCTCTTCCTCTCAGGGGCCTGAATCACAAGCCAGAAAAGCCCTGAGTGTATTTGTATCTACTGACCCAATTTAAGTCATGTGACTTTTCCCTGGAAAGTCATGGATTATCTGAAGAGGAGGGGTTCTCTATTAGTAAGAGCAGGTTTTAGACAGCAAAACCTACTCCACCAGAAATATTTTGTTGACTCTCAGTAACTTTTATTTGTACCAGCCCCTCCTCTGTTGTATTCCCTTTATCTCTTTTCCAGATATGTTAAGTCCTGATTTGATTTCATTATCAACTCCAAGGAGACCATCTATTGATCCTTAAACCTGCCAAACTACATTGAGTTCCCCTCTTAAAATCTTAGACCACTTGCATACCTTTAAAAATAATAGAGGTGCCTGAAAAATGGATCACTCTCGTAACAAAATTAAAGGTCACCATTTTCAAAGAATTGATTCTATTTTCTAATAAAATTTTACAGTAAAAGCCAATAATATTTAATTGCCCTGGTGTGTGTCTAGTCATATGATAAAATTGTTGTTAAAAGCTGAAAACATAACTGGACAGCAACATGCAAAAAGATAAAACTAGACCACCAACTTACACCATACACCAAAATAAACTCAAGATGGATAAAGGATTTAAACATAAGCAGTGCCACCATAAAGGTCCTGGAGAAAAATATAGGCAGTAAACTTTCAGATATCCTACGCAAAAATATGTTTACTGATATTTCACCAAGGGCAAAGGAAATCA
>PVIW01016963.1:0-15253 GCA_004026585.1 Noctilio leporinus | reverse complement strand
TGATAAAAACCCTCAGCAAAATGGGAATAGAGGGAGCATACCTCAACATCATAAAGGCCATCTATGAGAAACCTGAAGCCAACATCATACTTAATGGACAAAAACTGAAAGTTTTCCCCCTAAGATCAGGAACGAGACAAGGCTGCCCACTTTCTCCACTTCTATTCAACATTGTCTTGGAAGTTCTAGCTATAGCCATTAGAGAAGAAAAAGGAACCAAAGGTATCCAAATTGGAAAGGAGGAAGTCAAACTGTCATTATTTGCAGATGATATGATAGTGCACATACAAAACCCGATTGGCTCCACCAAAAACTTACTTGACCTAATAAGCAAATTTAGCAAAATAGCTGGGCATAAAGTCAATATCCAGAAATCAAAAGCATTTTTGTATACCAATAATGAAACAACAGAAAAAGAAGTGAAAAAACAAATCCCATTTACCATAGCAACAAGAAAAATAGAGTACCTAAGAATAAACTTAACCAAGGAGGTAAAAGACCTGTACTCAGAAAACTACAGAACAATGAAGAAAGAAATCAAGGAAGATAGAAATAAATGGAAGCATATTCCATGTTCGTGGATGGGAAGAATTAACATCATTAAAATGTCCATACTACCCAAAGCAATCTACATATTCAATGCAATCCCAATTAAAATACCAATGACAGACTTCACAGAAATAGAAAAAATACTTCACAAATTTATATGGAGTCAAAAACGCCCATGAATAGCCATAGCAATCTTGAGAAAGAAGAACAAGGTAGGAGGAATCACAATCCCGGACTTCAAACAATACTACAAGGCTACTGTCATCAAAACAGCCTGGTACTGGCATAAGAATAGACATATAGATCAATGGGACAGAATAGAGAGCCCAGAAATTAACCCAGGACTCTATGGTCAACTAATATTTGACAAAGGGGGAAGGAACATCCAATGGAGTAAAAAAGTCTCTTCAACAAATGGTGTTGGGAGAACTGGACAGCAACATGCAAAAAGATAAAACTAGACCACCAACTTACACCATACACCAAAATAAACTCAAGATGGATAAAGGATTTAAACATAAGCAGTGCCACCATGAAGGTCCTGGAGAAAAATATAGGCAGTAAACTTTCGGATATCCTACGCAAAAATATGTTTACTGATACCTCACCAAGGGCAAGGGAAATAAAAGAACAAATCAACAAATGAGACTATATCAAATTGAAAAGTTTCTGTTCAGCTAAAGAAAATATCAGAAAAATTCAAAGGGAACCAACTGTATGGGAAAACATAATTGCCAATGATACCTCAGACAAGGGTCTGATCTCCAAAATATAGAAAGAACTAATGCGACTCAACACCAGGGAGACAGACAGCCCAATTCAAAAATGGGCAAAGGACTTGAACAGACAACTCACTGAGGAAGATATACAAAGGGCCCAGAGGCATATGTAAGAATGCTCAACAACACTAGTCATCAGAAAGATGCAAATTAAAAGCACAATAAGATACCACCTCACACCTGTCAGAATGGCAATCATCAGCAAATCAACAAACAACAAGTGTTGGCGAGGTTGCGGGGCAAGGAATCCTCATACACTGTTGGTGGGAATGTAGGCTGGTGCAGCCACTGTGGAAGACAGTATGGGGTTTCCTTAAAAAACTAAAAATGGAACTGCCTTTTGATCCAGCCATTCCACTACTTGGACTATACCCAAATAATCCTAAAACACCAATTCATAAGAACCTATGCACACCTATGTTCATAGCGGCACTATTTACAATAGCCAAGTGCTGGAAACAGCCTCAGTGCCCATCAGTGGATGATTGGATCAAAAAATTGGTACATTTACACAATGGAATTCTATAGAGTAGAAAGAAAGAAGGAACTTGTATCCTTTGCAACAACATGGATGGAACTGGAGAGTATTATGCTTAGTGAAATAAGCCAGTCAGTGAAGGACAAATATCATATGATCTCACCCATTACGAGAGAATAATGAGCAAAACTAACAACAAGCAAAATAGAACCAAGTATATGAATACAATGAATAGGCCTTCAGTGGTCAGGGGGAACGGGGTTGGGGGGAGGGGGAGGCAGAGGCAAGAAAGGGGAGCAGCTTAGAAAAGAACCTAGTATAAAGGAACCATGGACATGGACAACAGATGGGATTGACTTTGGGGGGAATGGGTGGGTGGGAGGGGGACAGAGGGGAGCAAAAAGGGGAGGGATGTAATACAACAATAAAATTAAAAAAAAAAAAAGAAAGAAAACATTATACCAAACCAAAGAAGACAATCATAAAAGACTACATAGTGTGATTCCATTTATATGAAACATCCAGAGTCAGCAAATCGATAGTGACAGAAAGCACATTAGTGAGTGCCAGGTTTTGGGAGGGAGTGGTGGTGAATAATTGCTTAATGGGTATGAGGTTTCCTTTTGAGGCGATAAAAATGTTCTGGAGCTAGATAGTGGTTAGAATTCAACAACATTGTAAATATATAAATATCACTAATGGTCAACTTTACTATGTGTATTCACTATAATAAAAAAGGTTTATTTATTTTTACAAAATTAGGTCATATTACAGGAACATACTTTGGATATAAAGTTGAAAGATAAAAATAATGAACATTCCAAGATGCAACTTTATACATAGAAAAAAGAAATAACTGACTAGTAGCTCTTTGTGTGTTTTGAATGATGAAAATATGATTTCCCTGTCATAGTTTTTCTTAAGTAACCAGATACTATTTAATTTTTTTATCCTCATCTGAAAACATTTTTTCATTGCTTTTAGAGAGAGAGAAAGGGAGGGAGGAAGGGAAAGATAGAAACATTGACACAAGAGAAAAGCATCAATTGGTTGCCTCCTGTACAGTGCCTAAAATAGGGATTGTGGCACCAGGATCAGGGACCAAACCTTCAACCTAGGCATGTGCCCTGACCAGGAATCAGACCTGCAGCCTTTCAGTTACAGGATGATGCTCCAACCAACTGAGCCACACCATCAAGGCTTATTCATATAATTTCAAAGTGTTTTCAAAGAAGAGGAAAAGGAGAGCACCAGCTCTAGTATAACTCCATTGAGAATAATTGAGCATTGCCTAGAAAGGCAGGATTGAGCCTGAGCTTTGAGACAGATATGGGTCTCAGGCACTGGGACTGATTGAGTTGCAATGAATTGAGAGACTTAGGACAACACCAGATGTGGAAATAAGATGCTTTCCAAACAGAAGCACTCATTTTACCTGCAAATACTTATTGAGTATCTACTCTGTGACCTAGGACAGCACCAGTATCTGTGTAGCTAAGTTGTTCTTCTGGCCAGCTGAAGCTGGTTTAACAAACCAGATTTTTATATTGTTCCTCTCTTTCATTTTCTAGGTACAACAGTTTTCTATTCCTGGTCTGAGCTTCAGCCCTCTCTCTCAATCCCCTTGGACAGTGAGGAAGCAATTTCTTTTTGTTTCACTTGCCTGGATTGTGTCCTGAGTCAGGATAGATATTGCAGTCCAGAGAGAGATTTGAACACCCTGATGCTGTAGTAATGAAACCTTCCCCAAGTAGTGCCTCTCCTCCATGGGTGCAACCCCCCAAGTAGTAGCCTTGATTCTGAACAACCATCTCTGATTCTCCATCTGCTCCTTCTCTCTAATTCTGATGCTTTTTGGTCACTAGCTTTAATCTTATAGATCATGACTTTTCTGGATCTTTTGGACCTGAATCTATTATCTCCAATATTTATATTTTTTAATGATTATTGCTTTCTCCTCACAACACTAACATGGCCCAAATCCACATTTAATTCATGGATTCTCATATTTGTGGCCATAGCCATAGGGATTTAGGGAAACAGTCTATTTCTTTCAAGGGTTGCAGTCAGAGGTTTTCCAATGCCAGAGCCTCCCTATTGACATTTTGTATCTCTAGCTCCTGAACTCATGTCATTCACACTGTGGGTGCCTGATTAATGTTTGGAGGAACAATCAGGACCCGTATTATGCACTATGGGTGGTGAATTCAGGACAAGGAAAAAGTTATCTAAATAATGTATTAGGGTCCTCTGCAGAATCAGAACCAGCGAGAAGTGTGTGTGTGTGTGTGTGTGTGTGTGTGTGTGTGTGTGTGTATATATGAAAGATTTATTTTTAAAGTTAGCTTATGTTATTGTGAAGGTTGATAGGTCCCAGACCTGTTGAGTAGGCCAGTAGACAGAAGACTCAGGGAAGAGTTACAGTTCAAGTCTGAAAGCTGGCTGCTAGCAAAATTTCCTTTCTTCAAGGAAGTCAGTCTTTTTCTAGTAAGGTCTCAATTGATTCAATGAGGCCCACCCATATTACAAAGGTTAATTGACTTTGCTCAAAATCTACTGATTTATTTTTAAGTATATTATTGATTGTGCTATTACAGTTGTCCCAATTGTCCCCCTTTGCCCCTTCCATCCAGTACCGCACTTCCCCCTGGCAACACCCCACCCCCTTGGTTCATGTCTATGGATCATGCATATAAGTTCTTTGGCTACTCTATTTCCTAAACTGTTCTTAATATCCCCCTGTCTATTCTGTACCTACTAGTTTATACTTCATAATTCCTGCACCATTTCCCCATTCTCCCCCTCCCCTTTTCCAACTGATAACTCTCCAAATGTTTTCCATATTTATGATTCTGTTTCTGTTCTGCTTGCTTGCTTACTTTGTTTTTTAGATTCCATTGTTGATAAATATGCATTTATTATAATTTATTGTTTATAATTTTGATTTTTTCTTAAATAAGTCCCATTAACATTTCATATAATAATGGCTTGGTGATGATGAACTCCTTTAGTTTTACCTTGTCTGGGTAACACTTTATCTGCCCTTCCATTCTAAATGATAGCTTTGTTGGGTAGAGTAATTTATGTTGAGGTCCCTACTTTTCATCACATTGAATACTTCTTGCCAGTCCCCTCTTGACTGCAAAGTTTCTTTTGAAAAATAAGTTGACAGTCTTTTGGGAAGTCTGTGTTTTAGGTGACTATCTGGTATTCTCTTGCTGCTTTTCTCTTTATCTTTACTTTAAACTTTGGCATTTAAATTATGATGTGTCTCGGAGTGGTCCTCTTTGTATCCATCTTGTTTGGGACTCAGTGCTTCCTGGACTTGTATTCTATTTCCTTCACTAAATTAGGGAAGTTTTCTTTCACTATTTTTCAAATAAGTTTTCAATTTCTTCTTATTCTCTTCTGGCGATCCAATGATTTGAATGTTGGTACAATTTGAAGTTGTCTCAGAGACTCTTTACCCTATCCTCATGTTTTGAATTATTTTTCCTTCTTATTGTTCTGACTGAATATTTTTTTCTTCCTTATGTTCCAAATCATTGATTTGATTCTTAGCTTCATCGACCCCACTGCTGATTCCCTGAAAATTTTTCTTTATTTCACTTATTATAACCTTCATTCCTGTCTGGGTCTTTTTTATGCTGTTAAAGTACCCAGTGGGTTCCTTGAGCATCCTAATAACCAGTGTTTTGAACTTTATATCTGATAGATTATTTATATCCATTTTGTTTAGTTCTTTTTCTGGACTGTTGATCTGATCTTTCATTTGGGCCATATTTCTCTGCCTGTTCAATTTGGTAGCCATGTGTTTGTTTCTACATATTAGGTAGAGCTGCTTTGACTGTCTAGTATTGTGGCCTATTTAGAAAAGCTCACCTGTAAATTGGATGGGGTGGAGTTTTAGGTAATCACCTTAGTCAGGGCCACCTTGTAACTCAGGTTGATGGCTCCTCAGGTTTTGTGTCACTGCTGTGTGGCTCTATGTGGAGGAGGGGCCAGAGAAGGGACCATTACTGCTGCCCAGCCTCTGGAGTTTTGTCTGGGAGGAAGCTCTTCTCTGGCACTCATTCTGATGCTAGACACTTCAGTTTATTTTTCTATGACAGTTGCTGCCTTAGTGCTAGATTCCAGAAGGAGTAAGTCTATGTAAGTCCTAACATTGTTCAGGCCATTTAAGAGGAGATGCCTGAGGATTCTGCAGTTTCTTTGGCTGCCCCAACCCCGACTAGTTTTTACAGACATAAGTTTGGGGAACTTATCTTCCTGGCAACAGAACCCTGGGCTGGGTGGTCTGGTATGGGGCTGAGATCCTTTGCTTCTAAGGTGTTCCTCTTGATTTTTATTCACCACATATGTCCGTGGGACTCCCATTCCCCATCTCTGAATCTCCAGGTCTCTGCCCCTCCCACCCATCTGGATGAATGCTACTTCTTTAATTCTTTGGTTGTCAGACTTCCATGCAGTTCAATTTTCTGATTATTCTGGGTGAATATTATTTTGTAATTTAGTTATGATTTTTGCTGTAGTTATGTGAGGATGCAAGCCATGTTTATGTATGACTCCATCTTTACTGGAAGTCAAAATCTACTGATTTAAATGTTAGTCTTATCACACACACAAAAATACCCTTAACAGAAACATCTAAAATAATGTTTGACCAAATACATGGGTACTATGGCCTCGCTAAGTTGACTCATAGAATTAACCATCACAAGTATTGTTGATATGTAAGAACGTTAGGGCATTAAAATAACATAGTTGAGTGAAATTGTTGTGTTTCATAGACATGATCTCATATGTTCCACAAATATTTATTACTTTTAATCTTTGGCCCTGTACAGAATACCAAAATGTCAGGATATGGTGCTGGGTGCCTAGAGAGAAATAGGATATGTACAAATTATGGCATCCAGCACTGACTCTCTTCACTTTGCAGCTAACTCCTGATTCTTTACATCTGGTTATGACATTTTAGTCTTCACTCATCATTCCACTCATCATTTCTGCATATTCTTGCCAACCCCTCAAACTTAAAACCAAGGAAAGTTAATCACACTGTGTGGTAAATTGCTCACTGAACAGTAATAGTGTCTATGCTTCAATCCCAGCTATGACCCATGAAGACAAACCTTTACAGAGGCTTCTATGCCTTAGTTTCAAGAATAATCACACCTTCTTTGAGGCAGGAGGACAGTGACATAATTTATATAAGCTACTTGGCAGGGTGGTATCCAGTACCTAGCTAGCAATTAATACTCAGTGTTCACTCTCATTATTAAAAGTCATGTTCCCTTCCAAATTATATATTTAAAAGAGGAACATGAGCTGGCTGGAGTGGCTCAGTGGATTGGCACCAGCCTGCAAACCCAAAAGTTGCTGGTTCAATTCCGCAGTCAGGCATTTAATAGCATTGCAAGCCAGGTCTCCAGCCAGGTCCTTAGCTGGAGACAGTTGAAAGGCAACCATACATTCATGCTTCTCTCCCTTTCTTCCTCCCTCTCTGCCCTTCTCTCTGAAAATAGTGAATAAAATCTTAAACAAAAAAAAAAAAAAAAAGAGGGACATATGACTAGTTATTTAGACCTCAGCTTTTTAGGTTCCTGTTCTTCTCCACCTTATTCTCTTTATGAAAAAATATGTATTTGGCAATAAGTAGAAAGATTTCAGATTCTTTATCTCCCCTTTCACCAGAAGCTTAAAAATAAGCTTGGTGAGAAGTTAAATTTGCTCATGAAGAGTTAAAAAGAAAAAAACACACAAATATTGCATCCAAGAAAAGATGTTAAAGCACCTCTGACAGAATGGCTTTGAGGGTATAACACACATAGGACATGCCTGAGCAACCCCTTTTCTACCCTACTCATGCCACATGAGCAGCATGCCACATTAGGTTTTAGGACTTTGCTAATTTGATTAAATGGAAATTGTTTCCTGATAGTTTAGCCTGTATTTTTACTTGCTTGTGAAACTGATACTCTCTTCATACATTGGTTTCCTACTTGTGAAATGCCTGATTGTGTCTGTTCATTTTTAAAACACCACTTTATTTTTCTAGAGCCACTTCAGATTCATAGCAAAGTTTAGAGATTTCCCATATACCCACTGTTTCCACACATGCATAGCTTCTCCCATTATAAAAATCCCTTGCCAGAGGGTACATTTGTTACAGCTGATAACCTACAGTAACATATCAGAATCACCCAAAGTCCATAGTTTACATTAGGGTTCAGTCTTTATGTTGCACATTCTATGGGTTTGGACAAATATATAATGACATGCATATATCATTATAATATCATACATTGCCCTAAAAACCTTCTGTGGTTCACCTACTCATCACTTCTTCCTGATTCCTAACCCCTGGCAACCATTGTCTTTTTATAGGCCCCAAAGTTTTGCCTTTTCTAGAGTGTCATATAGCTGGAATCATAGTCTGTTTCTTTTCATATTGGCTTTCTCACACTTAGTAATGTGCATTTAAGGTTCCTCCATGTCTTTCATAGCTTAATAGCTCATTTCTTTTTTAAGGGTGTATTTTATTGATTATGTTCTTACAATAGTCCCAATTTTTCCCCTTAGCTCCTCTCCACCTAGTACCCCACTTCCCCCCAGCAATACCACTCCCCTTAGTTCATGTCCATGGGTTGTGCATGTAAGTTCTTTGACTTCATCCTTTCCTATATTATTCTTAACATTCCTCTGTCTATTTTGTACCTATCAATTATACTTCTTAATTCCCACACCATTTCCCCATTTCTCCCCCTTCCTCCTTCCAGCTGATAACTCTCCCAATGATCCCCATACCTATGATTCTGTTCCTATTATGGTTATTTGCTTAGTTTGTTTTTGTTTTTATTTTTTAGATTCTGTTGTATTAAGAACAGAACTATTCTATTAAGAACTATTAACTTGTGAGTTTTTTGTCATTTTAATGTTCATAGTTTTGATCTTTTTCTTAAATGTGTCCCTTTAACATTTCATGTAATAATGACTTGGTGATGATGAAGTCTTTTAGCTTTATCTTGTCTGTGAAGCAGTTTATCTGCCCTTCCATTCTAAATGATAGCTTTGCAGGGTAGAGTAATCTATGTTGTAAGTTTATAATCCAGCAATCATGCTCCTTAGTATTTGTTATTCTCCTTTACTATTGTGTTAGTTATTCTGGGTCTTTTGCTTCTACATATAAACCTTAGAATCAGTTTGTTAATATCCACACAATAACTTGCTTGGATTTTGATTGGAATTGTGTTGAATCTGAAGAGTTGGTTGAAAAGAACTGACATCATGACAATATATGGTCTTCCTATTCATGAACATGAAATATCTCTTTATTTATTTGTTTTATCTTTTTATGATTTTATTTACTTTTAGAGAAAGGGGAAGGGAGGGAGACAGAAGGGGAGAAACATCAATGTGTGGCAGCCTCTCCCACACCTCCAACTGGGGACTTGGTCTGCAACCCAGGCATGTACCCTAACTGGGAATCAAACCTTTGGTTCATAGGACAGCACTCAACCCACTGAGCCACACAGCCAGGGCTCTTCATTCATTCAGTTCTTTGATTTTGTTCATGAGAGTTTCACAGTTTTCCTCATATAGATCTTACTTGCTTTGTAAAATTTACACCTGAGTTATTCATTTTGGGAGGTAGTAATGTGAATAGTATTGTGTTCTTTATTTCAGGTTCCACTTGCTTATTGCTAATACAAGGTCTGTCCAAAAGGTATCTAGCCACGTAATATGAAAAAGAGAGACATTTATTGAAGAAGATACAAGAAACATTATACATAGGTCAGTAACACCTCAGTCCCTTCAAAGTAGGCACCTTGGGACCTCACCCAGTTCTCCCGATCATCATCAGCTGCCCTATCATATTTTTCTGAATCCCATCAATAGTGTGAGTTCTCTTCCCTCTCACAGATGATTTTAGTTTTGGGAAAAGCCAAAGGTTGCTGGAGATAAACTTGGGATGTAGGGGGGCTGAGTCACCTGGGTGATTTGATGTTTCACCAAAAAACTCTGCATGAGACATGATGCATGAGCAGGAGTGTGGTCATGATGAAGCTGCCAATCACCAGTTGTCCATAACTGTGGCTTTCTGAATCATCCAAATAGTTTCTGTGGAGGAATGTTCAAATCTAAGCAAAATTTGATGCAGATTTGTTATTCTACTTGCTTAGTCATTTTTAATTTTATGGTCATACAGTACACATGCTCATTCAGCAGCATTTACCATTCCCACTGATTAGTCCAGTGAAGTCATCATTGTTTATACATATGCATTTCAGTCCCCTCTTCTGTGCTCTGGGGTTACATCGATATTGCATAAATGATTCTTGTTATGTTAATAATGGCTGGACTTTTTCTGGACAGACCTCATGTTTAGATAAGTGATTGAATTTTATATATTAACCTTGTATCCTTTAACCTTGCTATCATTGGTTTCAGGTTTTATTATTGTCAGTTCTTTAAGATTTTCTAGAGAGAATACAAGATGGAGGTGTAGATAGACATGTTGCATCTCCCTCTACAACACAAAACAATACATATACCTCAAAACCAGAGACAACCAGAAATTCCAGAATATCAAGCTGCATGGAAGTTCAATATATGAAAGATAAAAAGAAGAAATACTCATCCAGGTAGGAGGGGTAGAGCCAAGACAGAGAGGACACGGTTGCACAGCTTGGCAGTACAGCAGCTGCAGTGGGATGGGGACTGTGCCTGACCAGCAGCAAGCACAGTCACAATAGGGGCACTGGTTGAGTGCTCCCAGCACCAGACCAGATTTTGAGGCTCACGGTTCTAGCGCCAGGGGGTAAATAAAGCCCCATAGCTTTTGACTGAAAAATCAGTGGGAGTTGAAGAAGAGGAAGAAACTGCTATTCTCTCAGCAGAGTTCATTTGTTTAGAAGGCCCACACAGTCCTGAAACATCCACAGACCTGCCCACTCTAGGAACCATGGACAGGACAATAGCTAGAGAGAGGAACTAGTCCCATATGGGAACTAGGAGAAATGCCTGGAAAAGGGGCAAGTACTGAGCAAGCAGCATTGTTCCATCTCCGACCTCTGTTTCACCATAATGTGGTGAAACAGATTGCCCAGCACAGATGAATACCTAAGGCTCTGACCTTTATAATGTAACAGATGTGACAGCTCTACCTAAGACACAAAGGTACACAAGAGCCTGTCAAGATGAGGATACAAAGAAATGTTGCTCAAAAAAGGGGACAAATCAAGGTCCCAGTGGCCAAACTAATAGACAAAGAAATAGACAGCCTGATAGATGAACAAATTGCCAGCCTGCCAGCCTCAGAGTTTATAACACTGGTATAAAGATGCTCACAGCCTTGACAGATGCGCTTAAGTACAGCAAATGCAGAAGGGAAGAAGTGAAGGCTAAGCCAAATGAAACAAAGGAAAATACATGCAAAACCAATGGTGAAGGGAAGGAAAATGGGGTTCAAATCAATGATTTGGAACATAAGGAAGAAATACACAGCCAGCACAGAAAGTAGAAACAAGATTGGAAAAAAATGAGGAAAGGCTTAGGAACCTCTGGGACAATTTCAGGCGTGCCAACATCTGAATCACAGGGGTGCCAGAGGAGAAGAGCAAGAGCAAGAAATGGAAAACTTATTTGAAAAAATAATGAAGGAAAACTTCCCAAATTTGGCAAAGGAGATAGATTCACAAGCTCAGGAAGTGCCAAGAGTCCCTAACAAGCTAGATCCAAATTGGACCACACCAAGACATATCATAATTAAAATGCCAAAGATTAAAGATAGAGAGAATCTTAAAAGCAGCAAGAGAAAAAGAAGAGAGTTACCTACAAAGGGGTACCTATAAGACTTTCTGCTGATTTCTCAAAAGAAACTTTACAGGCAAGAAGGAACGGGCAAGAAGTATTCAAAGTGATGAAGAGCAGGGACCTATAACCAAGATTACTCTGACCAGCAAAGCTATTATTTAGAATGAAGGGCAGATGAAATTCTCCCCAGACAAGATAAAGGAATTCATTATTACCAAGCCATTATTACATGAAATGTTAAAGGGACTTAGTTAAGAAAAAAACGATCAAAATTATGAACATTAAAAAGATAACAAAATTTCAATTCCCCAGCCAGGGCACATAACCAGGTTGCAAGCCAGGTTTCCAGCCAAGTCCATGGCTGGAGGCTGGTGAAAGGCAATCATACATTCATGTTTCTCTCCCTTTCTGCCTCTCTCCCTTCCTCTCTCTCTGGAAATAATAAATAAAATATTTAAAATAAAATAAAATAAAATAAACTTGAAAAAAATATAAGAAACTCACAACTATCAACAACAGAACCTTAAAAAAAAAAAAAAAGGAAAGCTAAAACAAACCAAGCAAACAACCAGAATAGGTCCAGACTCATAGGTATGGGATCATTGGGAGGGTTATCAGCTGGGAGGGGGAAGGGGGGTGAAATGAGGAAATGGTACAGGTATTAGGAAACAACTGGTGGGTACAAGATAAGTGGGAGAAGTTAAGAATAATAGAGGAAAGGGTGAAATCAGAGCACTTATATGCACAACCCATGGACATGAACTAAGGGTGGGTGGGATTGCCGCAGGGAATTGGGGTCATTGGTGGAGGGGAGCAAAGGGAAAAGAATTTGGGACAACTGTAACACCATAATCAATAAAATATACTTTAAAAAAGCTGAACAAATGAGCCCTGGCTGGTAGCACAGTGGATAAGGTGCCGGCCTTCGAACTCAAAGGTCGCAGGTTCGATTCCCCAGCCAGGGCACATAACAAGGTTGCAAACCAGGTCTCCAGTCAGGTCTGTGGCTGGAGGCAGGTGAAAAGCAACCATACATTGATGTCTCTCTCCCTCTCTGCCTCTCTCTCTTCCCCTCTTTCTGAAAATAATTTAAAATAATAATAAATAAATAAAAATTTTAAAAAAGCTGAACATACGAAATTTACTTAATAGTTCCAATGTAGAGCCTGGGTTGATCACTGCATATTCTGTTTTGAATAAAATTTTGAATTTGCACATCAAAGGAAAAAATATTTTCTACATAGACAATTATGTCATCAACCACCAAAGACAGTTCTATGTCTTTCTTTTTATTTTAATTTTTCTTTTTTTCTAAAAATTTTATTGTTGTTGTATTATATCCATCCCATTTTTGTTCCCCTCTATCCCCTTCCCCACCCACCCATTCTCCCCAAAGTCAATCCCACCTGTTGTCCATGTCCATGGTTCCTTTATACTAGGTTCTTGTCTAAGCTGCTCCCCTTCCTTGCCTCTGCCTCCCCCCTCCCCCCAGCCTCTTTCCCTCTGACCACTGAAGGCCTATTCACTGTATTCATATATTTGGTTCTGCTTTGCTTGTTATTATTGTTCATTATTGTCCTGTAATGGGTGAGATCATATGATATTTGTCCTTCACTGACTGGCTTATTTCACTAAGCATAATACTCTCCAGTTCCATCCATGTTGTTGAAAAGGGTACAAGTTCCTTCTTTCTTTCTGCCATATAGAATTCCATTGTGTAAATGTACCAAAGTTTTTGGATCCAATCATCCATTGATGGGCACTGAGGCTGTTTCCAGCACTTGGTTATTGTAAATAGTGCTGCTGTGAACATAGGTGTGCATAGGTTTTTATGAATTGGTGTTTGAGGATTCTTTGGGTATAGTCCAAGTAGTGGAATGGCTGGATCAAAAGGCAGTTCCATTTTTAGTTTTTTAAGGAAACCCCATACTGTCTTCCACAGTGGCTGCACCAGCCTACATTCCCACCAACAGTGCACGAGGGTTCCCCTTTGCCCCGCATCCTCGCCAACACTTGTTGTTTGTTGATTTGCTGATGATTGCCATTCTGACAGGTGTGAGGTGGTATCTTATTGTGGTTTTAACTTGCATCTCTCTGATGACTAGTGATGTTGAGCATTCTTTCATATGCCTCTGGGCCCTTTGTATATCTTCCTCAGTGAATTGTCTGTTCAGGTCCTTTGCCCATTTTTGAATTGGGCTGTCTGTCTCCCTGGTGTTGAGTTGCATTAGTTCTTTCTATATTTTGGAGATCAGACCCTTGTCTGAGGTTTCATTGGCAATTATGTTTTCCCATACAGTTGGTTTCCTTTGAATTTTGCTGGTGTTTTCTTTACCTGAACAGAAACTTTTCAATTTGATAAAGTCCCATTTGTTGATTTGTTCTTTGATTTCCTTTGCCCTTGGTGAAGTATCAGTAAACATATTTTTGCGTAGGATATCCAAAAGTTTACTGCCTATATTTTTCTCCAGGACCTCTATGGTAGCACTGCTTATGTTTAAATCCTTTATCCATCTTGAGTTTATTTTGGTGTATGGTGTAAGTTGGTGGTCTAGTTTTATCTTTTTGCATGTTGCTGTCCAGTTCTCCCAACACCATTTGTTGAAGAGACTTTTTTACTCCATTGGATGTTCCTTCCCCCTTTGTCAAATATTAGTTGACCATAGAGTCCTGGGTTAATTTCTGGGGTCTCTATTCTGTTCCATTGATCTATGTCTTTCTTCTTAATTGTATACTTTTTATTAATTTTCTTATTTAATTGCATTAGCAAGAGCTTCCAATTCCATTTTGAAAATGAATTGGCAAGAGGGGATATCTTTACCTCATATCTGATCTTAGTAAGAGTGTCTACTCATTTTTTCTGAGATCCTAGCTTTTTTATTTACTATATCATTTTTCCTATATTAATATAATTAATTAAATTATATTTATGTCAAATATTCTTCTAGATTATAATTTTTAAAAATTGAGTTTACAATAATTCCCTCATAAAGTGTTAACTTTTCTGTATTCAAATCTACTAGTCTTTCTCTTCATAATTTCTGAAAGTAAAACTTCATTTTCCTTCCTCCATTTAGGAGAAATAGAACCAGAGTCCCTTCATCTTCAGCCTCTCCACAGCTACCACTGGATAATCTTGGCATACTAATTTTGAACAACCACTGACAGAGAACCAAGAGAAAGTTTCTGTAGCCTGAAACTTGAGAGCTGCATGCAGGATAAGAAAATAATTATTGGAGGAAGGTCAAACTTCCCAGAAATGTTTACCCAAGAAAGAATTCTACCTTAAAATTCCCTTTGCTAGAGCTGTAATGGGTTGGTTCTGAAGAAAAGTTTCATTTCAGGGAAGAATATAACATTCGAGATGTGTGTGTGTGGTCAGGATCAGGAATAAAAGAGAGATAAATAAATAGATAGATAGATAGGTAGATAGATAGAGAGCAAGAGAGAGAATAGATTATGAACCACCAAAAGACCAAAAGCAGGAAAGGTTGGCCTTACCAGAAGGCTGGGAAAGTTAAGTAATATTTTCTTTTTTTTTTTTTTTTAAACTTTATTGTTGTTGTATTACATCCATCCCCTTTTTGCTCCCCTCTGTCTCCCCCCCCCCCCCCCCCTTCCCCCCCAA
>PVIW01016962.1:0-15253 GCA_004026585.1 Noctilio leporinus | reverse complement strand
GGGGGACAGAGGGGAGCAAAAAGGGGATGGATGTAATACAACAACAATAAAATTATTTTAAAAAGACAATTTAAAAAATGACTATATATTGAAGAACCATGAGAAGCTCAATCAACTCCTCTATGTAGAATTAGGAATAATAAAAAATATAGCAGACCGCCCTGGTCGGTGTGGCTCCGTGGGTTGGTGTGTCATCTGGTAAAGAAGGGGTGTGCATTCAATTCCCAATCAGGGTGCATAACTGAGGTTGCAGATTCCATCCCCGGTTTACGGGTGCATACAGGAGGCAACCAATCGATGTTTCTCTGCCACATCAATACTCCTCTCTATCCCTTCTTCTCTCCCTCCAAAGGAGTGAAAAAATGTCCTTGGGTGAGGATAAAAACAATAACAACAAAAAGCATGGCAGTCAAATATTTCAAACACATCAGAAAATTACAATAAAAAAATAAAAATGATCCTATCCTTACTGTGACATGAGAAACAGAATAATCAACTGTTGCATATTTATAAAATGATGTTAAATATTTATGTGAAAAGTTATGGTGAAAAAGCATGAGTACAATCAAAATAATTGTGATTATTTTTATGATTATAGGGTGGAAACAACAATAGGATGATAGGAAAGGTATCAGTTACTTGACTACATGAAAATTAAACCATGTTCTCAAAAATAGGCCCTGGCTATTAGGTGGCACAGTGGATAAGGTGCTGGTTTGGATTTCCTTAGGGTCTAATATTTTCTTTCTTTTTAATCTTCACCAGAGGACATGTTCATTGATCGGGGGGAGGGGGAGGAAGAGGGGCAGAGAAAGGCAGAGAGACATAATCCCTTTGGTGGCCCCCTGATGCACTCCCAGGACACACGTAGGTATGTGTCCTGGACTGGAGATCAACCTGGGACCTTTCTGGTGCATGTGACGATGCTCCAACTAACTGAGCCACACCAGCCAGGGCAAAGGCCTAATATTTTCAAAATACAGCTTCTGTAGGAACAGTCACAAAGAAACTGATTGGGACATAGTAATAGGTTTGAAAAGTGCTTGCCGGGAACAGCTGGTATAGCGTTGGGGGCAGGGATCACGGTATAAAGGTCCTGCCTGTCAACAGGCTGGAGATCCACATCAAGGATCCCCAGGGGGTCTTTCCATCACCATCTCCACAGGCCTCCCCAAGCAACAGCTCCCATCAGTGCACTGGTCAGATGCCGATACTCTGGCCTCCCAGTCATGGGCAGGTCGCACTGCCAACTCGGTGGTTCATGGAACTCCGTTACAGTCATAAATATGGATCCCCACACCCATCAGTGACCTCTCCAACCTTCTGTGGCACCTGACAACTCCACCCCTGCATCCTAATACCTCCTTCTTGAGTCCCTCAACCTCCGCACTAGGAATACACCCTGCAGACTCTCCCTTCACTGACCTCACAGCTCCCCGTCACTAACCCCACAGCCCTATCAACAACCACATAGCCTTCCAGATCAGTGTCCTCTCAAACCCTCGGCCCTGCGGGCCCTGGCTGGTAGCACAGTGGATAAGGCGCCAGCCTGCAAACCCGAAGGTTGCAGATTCAATTCCCCAGCCAGGGCACATAACCAGGTTGCAAACCAAGTCTCCAGTCAGGTCTGTGGCTGGAGGCAGATGAAACGCAACCATACATTGATGTTTCTCTCCCTCTCTGCCTCTCTCTCTTCCCCTCTTTCTAAAAATAATACATAAAATCTTTAAGAAAAAAAAACAAACCCTCAGCCCTGCTCCCTTGACCTCTAGTTATGACCCGAGAGTCATCATGCTATGGCTGATTCCACATTCCCTCCATCTCTGACCTGGAGACTCACCCCTGAACACCTTCACACAATCCTGTGATAATTGACACCCATAGACTCCTTACTTAGGACGCACAAATCGCCCACCAACCCAATATAGCCCTTCCTTAGACCCCGAGAACCACACCCATGACACCCACAGGCTCTCATCACTGATCTCTAACACTGTGCCCACACACGCCTCCCCTCTTACCGATCTCTTAAGTTCTTATTCCTTTTTTTTTTTTTTTTAAGGTTTTATTCATTATTTTTAGAGAGAGGGAAAGGGAGGAAGAAAGGGAGAGAAACATCAATGTGTGGTTGCCTTTCACCTGCCTCCAGCTAGGTCCCTGGCTGGAGACCTGGCTTGCAACCTGAGTATGTGCTCTGACTGGGAATCGAACCAGCGAGCCTTGGGTTCGCAGGCTAGTGCTCAATTCACTGAGCCACACCAGCCAGGGCAGCTGGTCTCTTCTTTACCTGCCCCACCACCCACAGGCTCCCTTCCTGTTTTCTAATGTGGGTCTCCTGGCAACCCCCCAGCTCCTCCACGGCGCAGACTCAGTAGCATCTCCGAGCCAACAATCACTGCAGGTCACATGATGAGCCTCCAGGAACCCGATTCTGGTTAGTCAATTCTTTGGGTGGGGGTGGGAATATGGGGGCACCTGCAGGGTAACCATTTTGAAAGGTGTTCCTAGAGGGAAGGCACATCTGGTCATTTCAGCTGGGAAAGGTCTTTCTCTCCAAGTGCCAGCAATAGTGCAAAGATAAATCCACCCTTGCCCTCTCCACAGTTCCACACCTAATACGTAAAAATACAGAAGAACTGAAAGACTGTAAAAGCTGTAATACGAAACATTAACCAAAAGGAGGAGGAATTTTTTAAAAAATTTTATTGTTGTTGTATTACATCCATCCCCTTAGGAGGAGGAATTTAAGAGAAAAAAAATACATCATAGGAAAAAGGAGCATTTCATAATGACACAAGATTCTCATCAAGATCTTCTAACAATGAACTATATGAGTTTGAAATACATAAAGCAAAAATAGTACAGGAGGAAATTTAAAACACATTTATAGCAAGAAATATTAATATACCTTCCTTATTCACTGCCTGAATAAGAAGACCAAAAAAATAAGATCTAAGAATATGTTAATATGAACAGTAAACATGACTTCAAGGTCATGGATAGAGCTGAAATCCATCATAAAAATTCTCATTCTCTCTCACTCTCTCCCCCATCTCTCTCTAACTTTTCAAGTACATGGGAATCTTGTACAAAAATTGTTCATATATTTGGCCAAAAGGTAAGTCCACTCATTTCAAAAAACTGAAACAATATAGAGCATATTTTCCAACTGTTATGAGATTAAATGAAGAGTAAAAGTGCAAAATCCTCATATATTTGAAAATTATGAAATACATTAAATAGCACATTGGTCAAAAATGAAAACATGGTAGAAGCCTTGCATGTGGCACAGTGGATAAGGCACCAGCCTATGAACCCAAAGGTCGCTGGTTCGATTCCCAGCCAGGGCACATAACCAGGTTGCAAGCCAGGTCTCCAGCCAGGTCTGCAGCTGAAGGCCAGTGAAAGGCAACTGTACATTGATGTTTCTCTCCCTCTCTGCCTCTCCCCCTTCCCCTCTCTAAAAATAATAAATAAAATCTTAAAAAAAAAAAAAAAAAACTAACAGGAAAGAAGGTAACATAGCTATACAAAAGATAAACTATATTGATACCCAAGTCTATTAATTTTCATATTCCATTCAAGTAGATTAATTCCTCCTTAAAAACAAACAAAACTTTACTCCACTCAGTCATGTTTTTTCAATACACATGGCCATGTAATGAATATGTAATATATATTTCTATGAATTTTTTTTTTTTAAGATTTTATTTCATTATATTTAGAAAGAGGAGAAGGGAGAGAGGCAGAGAAGGAGAGAGACATCAATGTATGGTTGCGTTTCACCTGCCTCCAGCCACAGACCTGACTGGAGACCTGGTCCGCAACCTGGTTACGTGCCCTGGCTGGGGAATCGAACCTGCGACCTTTGGGTTCGCAGGCCGGCGCCTTAGCCACTGTGCTACCAGCCAGGGCTTATTTCTATGAATTTTTAACGGTTAAACTAGCATTACATATGCACATTAGATAATGTACGCATTAAAATGTGACATTGTATTAGACCTATTTTCAATTTTTATAATGTTCAACTTACCAATATATTGATTTATCAATGACAAGCATGGTCGAGAGTATAACATACATACGTACATATCATACAGTCATACATATATGTGTATACATTGTAAGTACGCATATTTGTATTAGTTTTCCTATTAGTCTGTTCCTATTTGACTACTGGTGGTGATTGCAGCATCTCATGTGAGCTAAAAATATGGGTTTCTTTTTGTGGTACAAGGTTCAATGTATTATTGATATATATACACACCCATTCGGTCAAAATAACTCATTTCTTTCTCAAATTGTGAATTACCAACACTTTGCATCAGCTTAAGAATGTAAATCTAGAAAACACTATATAAAAACGTATCATGCAGCCCTGGCTGGTGTGGCTCTATAGATTGAGCACTTGCCTGTGAACCAAAGGGTCACTGGTTCAATTCCCAGTCAGGGAACATGCCTGGGTGGCTGGCCAGGTCGCCAGTTAGGGGTGCGCACGCAAGAGGCAACTGATTGATGTGATACATTGATGTTTCTCTCCCTCTCTTCCTCCCTTCCACTGTCTCTAAAAATAAATAACTAAAATCTTTAAAAAAAAATAAATATTAATTTTAAAAAATGTATCATGCAATTGAGAAAATAACCACTTTGCTTTTGGGAAGTCAAGAAGCCACAACTCCACATACAAAGAATGGATTCCTGTCTTTTCTTTCAAATGGTTCCCATCACACTGCTCCAAATTGAGTAAAACTCCCCACCATGAACTAATGTCATGACTTTAGAGTCAAGTTTGCACCTTCAGACCTCCTTCTGCCAACATGCCTAGGCCATCTTCACAAAGAAAATATCCGCCTTCTGCAGGTCCAGTTCCGTGCAATTCATGTCGTTTAAAATGGTCACACTTACCTGATGTGTTTAAAACATCCGCTGGAATGTAATGTCATGCTCTCGTCCATCCCTCTTCAGCTCCATCCAGTCATTTTCTACATAAAAATTATTCACAAGATCCTCCATTTACAACATCACATTTCTAAGAAATGACCACAGCCTCTCCAGCGGTGTCATGTACAAGAGCGTAAGTAGGTCCCACAGGCTCTCCTCATGGACTGCATTTCCCTCCAGCACCAATGGCTTTGGCGTCAGGAACGAGCTGCCACCTGATTTTTGTTTCATGGGCTTTACTTACAATTTCTTGCCTAGCTCTTTCCTGGGAATTTCAGTTAGATCAACTTAACACATGTACAATTGAACTGACTTATCATTGAAGTGGCATCCTTTTAAAAATATATACTGGCCTGTGAACCCAAAGGTCGCTGGTTTGATTCCCAGCCAGGGCACAGAACTAGGTTGCATGCCAGGTCTCCAGCCAGGTCCATAGCTGGAGGCAGGTGAAAGGCAACCATATATACATTGATATCTCTCTCCCTCTCTGCCTCTCTCCCTTCCCCTCTCTCTAAAAATAATAAATTATTTTTTAAAAATGTGTTGGAAGGATTTAGGAAGGGGACACGTAACAAGAATATACCATGTTGTCATAATGTACATTAAATATCATTGCACTCATTGGCTCAAGTCAATGTCTCCTCACATGGAATCTGTAAGAAAGACAGAATCCAAGATGGCTGCAAAGCTGATAGAAGCTAGACCTTTTCGTGGTGCCAAACCAGATCTACAGCTAAAATAGAGACTAACCCACCTAAAGGACAGGGTCAACTGAAAAACAATTGAAGAGAAGTATTATGTCCAAGGATGTACAGAATATGTCCAAGGATTCATAGAAGAGGCAACATAGAGACTGGTAAGAAGGGCAATGACATAGGGAAGACTCATCCCTGCACTCAGATGTGGCGACTGAGAAGCAGGATGGAGACCTTGGCTGCAGAAGTACCCCCTAAAAAGAATGCATTCTCATGTCCACACCAGAACCCCAAAACCAAAACACCAGGGCTAGGAAGAGGAGCCTGCATAGCAACTGGCAGGAAAACCCAGCAGGGACTCTGACCACTGGAAAGAGGAAGGAATCTGCTAGAATCCCAGGTGCTCCCCTCAAGGGCCAACACAGGGGCTATATCACCTCACACCAGTCTGAATGGTTATTATCAATAAATCAACAAAAAATGTTGACAAGAATGTGGAGAGTAAGGAATTTTCACGCACTGCCAGTGGGATTGAAAACTGGTGTTGCCATTATAGAAAACAGTATGGAGATGCCTCAAAAATTTTAAATACAAGTACCTTATGACCCAGCATTTCCACTTGTGGGCATACATCCCGAGAAATCCACTGAGCTCAGTCTTCTGGCTTCTAAAATGGTGAAGCAATAAATTTTGCTTGTTTTGATGAGGGACTCAAATATTGGAAAATTTTACTCCCAACGAACAGCTAATAATCAATGCATGTAAAAAGCTATTGTTTCGGGAACGGGAGGAATGACCCACCTGGACAAGAGGTAACCATAAGCAGTTCCACCTTTGCGCCTCAGGACTGCAGGCAATTCAAGATAGTATCTGAGCCATTGTACTCCAGGGACAAAGACCTGTGCCCAGGACACAGGTGAAAGAATGCTGCAGCTTCTAACGCATTAACCTTTTCCTGAATTCCAAACCCCTTACCTACACCTTTCTTCTCCTTATAAAGAGAAGCCATTTATAATGGAATGTGAGACAGTGTGTGAGGGTGCAAATCTGCTGTCTTCTGAGATTGCCGACCATCTGAGTAAAGCGCCCATAAAGATTCAATCCCATCTCTGCTTATTGGATCTGGCAGAAGATGTGTAGCACCAACACTGGCTTTCCCAGTTTCAGTTCCTGGTCCTTGTCATGGCAGCCTTAGCAAAGGAATAAACCTTTTCTTGCCACCTCCCTACCCACAGGCAGAGGATATGCAGAAAAGGCTGCCTTTTCCTGCCTGTTCTTGTCCTTTGTCACAGGACAGAGCAAGGATAATCCCTACAAAACCTGTCTGGCCCCAGGGGCCAGAGCTTCGGCTCCACTCCCTGCTCTCAGAAACATGTCCTGAAGGCTCAGCAATATACACAAAAGAAGGGGGGATGGGAGAACACAAGTGAGGGTGTTTCCTAACAACCCAGGTGATCATAAATGTGAAGCCAGCATTGAGGATAAAATGCTGCCACTATGGAAGGTAGTATGGAATTTCCTCAAAAAACTGAAAGTAAGGCCCTGGCTGGTGGCTCAGTGGATAGATGCCAGCCTGCAAACCCAAAGGTCTCCGGTTCGATTCCCCAGTGAGGACATATAAACTAGGTTGCAAGCCAGGTCTCCAGTCAGGTCCGTAGCTGGAGACAGGTGAAAGGCAACCATACATTGATGTTTCTCTCCTTTCTTCCTCCTTCCCTGCCCTTCTCTCTGAAAATAAAAATATATTTTTAAATTTAATTTTATTGTTGTTGTATTACATCCATCCCCTTTTTATTCTCCTCTGTTATAAATAACATCTTTTTAAAAAATTAAACTAAAAATAGAACTGCCCTATGACTCATTGATTCCACTGCTAGGATTATACCCAAAGAATTCTGAAACACCAATTCAGAAGAACATATGCACCCCTATGTTCATAGCAGCGCTATTTATAATAGCCAAGTGCTGGAAACAGCCTAAGCGCCCTTCAGTGGATGAATGGATCAAAATACTGTGGTACATTCACACAACAGTTCTATGCAGCAGAAAGAAAGAACTTCTACCATTTGGGATAGCATGGATGGAACTGGAGAGTACTATGCTTAGTGAAATTATCTAGGCAGCAAAAGATAAATATCATACAATCTCACTTATTACATGAGACTGAAAACCAAAACAAACAGACGAGCAGAATGGAACCAGACACACGGGGGAAAAAAAGGCAACAGAATGACAGTGACTAGGGGGAGGGGGAGAAAGGGGAACACGAGGGAAGGGTTCAGTGAAGGAGCTAATGTGAAGGACCCATGGACGTGGACAACGAGGTGGCGACTGACTGCAAAACAGGGAGCAAGGAGTGTGGGGCAGGGGAGAGCAATGGGGGAAAATAAAACAACTATAATACAACAATAAATAAATTTTTTTTTAATTTCTTAAATGCACATAAATGGAAAGCATTTCTCCAGTTTAAACTTAGAGATGGAAAATCAAAGAGAATAAAAGATTGTTTATCTTCTTTTTAAAAAAATAAACCAAAAAAAAAACAGCAAATCATTATTTTTTTAAACCCTAGAATTTAGCTTTTAGTTAAAATTATGAAGTTAGCCATTTTAAGATTCGGATCTGCCTTGCCTGTCAGCCAGCAAACTGAAGCTGAAGAATAAGAAACAACATGAGTCACGTCCTGGGAAGCCTGCCTGTGGAACAGGCCCCAGGGAATCTCCTGAACATAATGGAAGCATGTCACCTGTTAAAGCCGGGGATGGACAGATCCGGGATTTTCCCCTGTTCTTAAAATAACATCATTGGACTTACAATCCCTAGGTTGAAAAGACGGAAAAAGGGTCAGATCTCAGTGAGGATACCCCACCCCCACCCCCTCAGGATGACACCAGGGCAGGAATAAATCACATGAAGAAAGATGAGGGAACTGTCAGAAATAAGGAGAAAAGTGACTCTCAAACTAGACTATACCACCTTAGGGAGTAATAAACAGCTGAGCCAGACTACAAACAAGTCAGAAGCTCTCTGAGGTAGCGGAATTAACAGCCGTGAAGACTTGACTTAAGACCATCACAGGTTCCTGCCTTCTCCAAAACAAAGAGAGGAAGTTCAAGGAAGTTACACATTATCAAGCATGACCAAGAGGGTGTGGTAAGCCACTCGAACAAGACCTATCAGCTTTAGACACCTCCCACTAAGGCTGTGACTCTGAAGTACCCAGTCAGTGGGTAAACAGGGGAGGGCCTCCCCACGTTAAGGTTTTCAAAAATTCCTGTTGACCTGATCTAAGCGTGCTTGCCCTGCCTGTCATTGGCTTGCATGTCCATTTCTTCAGAATCATGAATAAACACCTCACTCTGCTGCTAAATTCCTGTGGCCTGGTTTTACTGTGAGCGTTTCTCACAGAACTTATAACTGATCAATCTACAGTGCCCACTTACATGAACCCCTTACTTCCTCTCGCATCTAATGACTTCTGTTCTTAGGATCATATGATTACGCTCCGTCCACCAGTTAACACCAAGCAAAAACATCTGTCTATCTCACTTTGAGACCAGTTGAGTTTTATAACATGTCCCTCACGAATAAAAGTACCAGGACCAGATGGTTTAACAGGCTGATCCTTCCATTCTTGTAACTGTCAGGTATGCCGATGCAACCTTCTCAATTCAAGTGCACTGCATGATGACCAGAGTTCTCATGAGTTATTTGATCTGAAATTTCATCAAGAAGCAAGCACTCAGTGACTGATTAATAAATATAAAATAGAAGGGCCAAAATCTATTCTTTAAATTTTCCTACAAATCCACCATTTGATCCAGGTGTTATTATCCACTTCCCCTAGAATAGATTTATTCCAACTGAGAAGTGAGAGGAACCACAGTCCATGTGAGACCAATCTTATGACACCAACAGCCAAGAGGTTCCCAAAAGCTACCCACAGCTTCTACAATTCTCTAGGACTCACAGAATTCACAGACAGCTGCTCTACCACCAGCCAGGAAAACAGAGTCCAGGGGAAGTGCCAAATGTGAAACTTCCAGTTGTCCTTCCCTAGTAGGACAAGACTCAGGGAGTACTGCCATCGAGATGCTTGCCCAAGCCTTGGTGCCCAGAGTTTTTACTACAACTCTTTCACTTACTTTCTGGGTGACTCTCTTTCAGTCTCCAGTCTGTCCCCGCTGTTGCCCTCTCACCCTAGCCAACCCCTCTCCAACTGCAACACCCCAGAGTCCCTACTCCCCCAGTTACCCTTCTCCAAGTGGAAGCCCTGTATGGCCTGGCAGGTCCCCATTCCGCCTCATGGAGCTACATGCGATAAAGAGTTTTGCCTTTCATCTATCTGAAGGTCACTGTATTGTGTGTCCTAACATCAAAAGAATCTTTCCATCTTCTCGATCATATACACCTCCTCCTGCTTTGTCCTGGAACCTACTGTGGACACGAACCCTCCCATGCCTTTCACACACCTCTGCCCTGGAACCACCTGTGCCCAATCTCACCCTTTTAGGATCTCTGTACCTCTTCTCCCCACATGCCCCCAGTATGTATCACACCTTTGCTTTCCTTGCACTCAGTCCACTGTGCCCTGAGCCCGGCGGTGCACTTTAAACACTCTGAATACTTGATCCCTAGGCTTGAACTTACTATAAACTCTCCCAGTTTTCTAGCCTTCGGAATCAGACTGGAACAGACACCAGTGCTTTTCTGGATCTCCAGCTACCTGACTGCAGATCTTGGGACATCTCAGCCTCCATAATCATATTAGCCCTACTTATAATATCTAACTAGCTAGCTATCAATCTTTACACACAACATATGTAAAACTATTGGTTCTGTTTCTCTGGGATCCCTAATGCACAATGTTGTATAGGATTCCATTGTGTAAAAATCAATCAATTAAATTACACAACTATTAATGAACTTGGGGATGAGTTTTTGGTGTGATGCTATCACGAGTTGTACTGGTATATAAATTTTGTATCTTGTCTTTTGGTGACACATCTACAAATTTCTGTTGGGTATATTCTTATGAATAAAAATTTTGGATACAGGTTTATATTTATTCACTGTATTTACTATCAAAGATGTTCCCAAGATGTTTGTATAAATTTTAACACCCATCAGCATTACATGAGATTCCAGGTTTATCAACATTTTTGCCAAAATTTGGTATTTCCTGTCATTTTCCTTTTTGCTTTCTGATTGCTGTATGATGAGATGGGACCAGGTAGGATTTTGACTTTTCCTCATTATTAAGGATAATGAACATTTTCCCAAAACTATTAGTCATTGAATAACCTCTATTGAAATTTCTGTCATAATACTTTGTACACTTTTTCATTCTTTTGTATAGTCTATAAGAATTCTTTGTGCAAACAAGTGGTGTGTGTGTAAGACAGATGGGAGGGTAATGGGGGTTTCTTTTATGCAAACTGAGTAACTTCAATATAATCTAATTTTTTATTTCACCTACATGACTAAATGTATTTTCAGTGGGTGATATATTTTCTTCTTAAGCAGCCACAGAAATATTTTGGGTTTTCAAAAATTTCAAAATCAATCCTTAATATTTAAATCAGTAACCCACTGAGAATTGGTTTATACTATGGTGTTAAGAGTGACTGAGGTTGTCCTTTTCCAAATATGAGCAACACATTTCAGTTTTCTGAAAATGTGGGATTAAGCATTGTTTTCATTTGTTGTCACTTGTCATCGCTTCCCTCAGGCTCACACCACTTGATCTGCAGTGCTGACTCTTCCATGAAATATAATGGCAATTCTCTTGATCTCCTCCTGCCTCAAAGTTTTTGGTCATCCCATAGACGCAAACAACCAAAGCTATTCTTTATTTTATTTTTTTTTAAGATTTTATTTATTATTTCCAGAGAGAGGGGAAGGGAGAGAAGCAGAGAGGGAGAGAGACATCAATGTATGGTTGCCTTTCACCTGCTTCCACAAAGTTATTCTTGATGTCTAAAATTTCCAATGAGTCTTTTTGTTCACAGAAATGACTGTTGTTACAATTAAAGGAAAATGTGCTGAATGACAGAACAGCCTCCAAGGATCTGGCAGTAGGAATAATCTTCCTGTCACAGACTGTAGTTGAAATTCTGGGCAACTTCTTCTTTACCATTATCTCTTCCATTACCACACTGAATACATGCTGAGATCCACAAATTTAAATCTCACGAATCTGAGCGTAGCCAACTCCTTGGTTATCCTATCCAAAGGAGTACCTAGACAATGGCAGCTTTTCGGCTAAAACATTTATTCAATGATTTTGGATGCCAACTTGTTTTATATGTTCAGAGAGTAGACGGGGCGGTGTCCACTAGCACCATCTGCCTCTTGAGAGTCTTACAGGCCATCATGATCAGCCCCATGAACTCCTCTTGGAAGAATCTTAAAGCAAAATTCCCCAAGAACTTTGGCTTCTCCATTTCCACCTGCTAGATCCTGTATATAATGGTAAATATCATTTTTTCTTACATATACATTGTATGTGTCTAAGAAATCGGAGTAGCAAAAACACCATGAAGAAATAGAGTTTTAGATATGGTTCTGCTTCTGGTCAGGAGATAATCACAGCTTCATTGTTTGCAGCATGATTAGCATTCCCTGAAGTTTCATTTTCTGTGCTCATGCTCTGGGTTAGTAGCACCATGGGCTGCATCCTGTACAGACGCATGCAACAAGTCCAAAAGTTATAGGAATAACGTCTCCCTGAGGTCCTCCTCCGCTGAGTCCAGAGCCACCCAGAGCACCCTTGTCCTGGTAAGCACCTTTGTGTCTTTTCTACCCTCTTCCACATTTCACATCTCTATTGTTCTTTTCTATAATCCCAGTTGGTGGTTGGTGGACACTGCTGCCCTAAATTCTGTATTTCTGCCAAATGTCAGCCCCTTTCTGCTCATGAGACATTACTCTAGTCTCTAGACTCTTCTGTGTAGATAAAATGCCCTAATCTCATCAAGAAATGTTTATTGTAGGCTTTTCATTAACATTCGGTTGTTTACTCACTCATCCCCCTCAGAAACTCAACACAAGGAGAAGTCACATGAGTTTCTAGGGTTGACCCTAATGGGTACTGGAGTTTCTTCAATGGTTTAAAATAGGAAACCCATGGGCATTAATGAGGTAATAAAACAGGCTAGCCTCAACCTGATATGCATTATCCTCTTGATAGTAGTCTTAATCAAATACTGCTTGAGGTAAATTAAGTGAATTTAGCCCTGGTCTTTTGTCAGTTTAATTAGTGCTTAAACAAGTGATCTATTTATGGGAAAATTGTGCCAGGAGCTGATCAAGTCAAGAAATGAATATTGGATATTTTTGGAAGACAATTCTCCATTGGTTTCTTGTATATGTGCATGACTTATGAACAGAGGCAGAGGCAGCTTTTGTATGAGACTATGTTTTGAGATGTTTGTGTGAAAAGAAAAAATAGAAACCTTGGAAAATAGGGACAGCATCACCCACTGGAAAAGTACAGGGAAATAAAGTTTCTTCAAAGACTGGAACAGGTCTCCTAGAATCCCCTTTTAAAACTTGGGTTTTCTTTCAGGCTTTCTTATTGTGTGATGCAAACCCACTGCATGTTAACATTCACCTGACTCTTTTTGCACCAATCTGATTGGAACTAGTGTAGGGTGTGGCAAGAAAAACTTACAATTAAGATATTCATGGCTGGACATGGACAACAGGTGGGATTGACTTTGGGGGGAATGGGTGGGTGGGGAGGGGGACAGAGGGGATCAAAAAGGGGATGGATGTAATACAACAACAATAAAATTTAAAAAAAAAAGATAGGTCAATAGGTAGAGAAGTAGAGAAAACTCTGAACGTTGCCTTAAGAAGTTGGATTATACTACAGCAAAGCTTACCTAATCTCTAAATAATGATAAATTTAGTTGTCAGGTTAGGGTGCAGACTTGAGAGAGCCAGTTGATCTGTATGAAAATGGAGAAGAATGTAATTTGTTTGGGTAGGTCCACATCATAATAGAGAGAGGAGCAGGACCAGCAGGTGAGGCATTACCTAAGCAGAGGGAAAGATGCAACAGGTCATAGGTAGAATGGCCCAAAGGGACTTTGCAAGAACAGCAATTATTATAATAAGATATTAATTTCTTAGCTCTAAAGAGCTCTGGTAGTTCTCTGTGTTATTTTAATATCCTCAAAACCAGACACTTGCATCACTGGGTGTTATTTGTTTTTGTGAAAGTAGGTTCTTTTGGGAAAGTCCACTGGAGGGCTTCAGTTTTATGTCTGTACTTCTATAAGGCAACATCTACTATTAAGAGTACAGGTGATCTTAATCAGGAAAAGTACAGGAAGGTAGCCAAAATTCATGGTAGGTAGAAGCCAACACCTCCAAGAAGTAAAACTAGACCCAACTCTTATGTGAGTTACATGTACAATAAAGATATTCCAAAGAATATGTTCTTATGGTGAGAAAAAAAGAAGGAAAATAATAAGATGCTGAGGAATGAGTAGAGAAATGGAGTTGGCTTTGCCGGGTTGGAACCTGCTAGACTGAATAGTGGAGAAAGTGTAATAAAACTTTACATGTGCTTTTTTGAGCCACTTTTGAGGCCCTGGTTGGAGGCCAGTCATTTGTCGGTGGCAAGCAGCTGAGTAGGTCCACACATTCACCAGAGTGAGTCCTGTGGTACTGTGATGAGCCCTAACGCCATCCATCCCAATCTCTCCAGCTCCCCCACAGCCTTGAAAAGCAACCACCTTGCAACAACCGTAACAGTGAAAATTAGCAACCTAGCCCATACTGAAAAGGGCAGGAGTGTCTTTGGAACTCTCCAAGAGCCAAGCTCCCCAAATTTCGCTATTTAACCTATGTGGAACCTTAAAGAAAAGCTCTATTGTTATGGTTTTTCTTTTTGTGATCTGACTGGAAGCTTGATCTGTACAAACATTCCCATCCACAGAAAATTTGTTAAAAACAAATCAGTAGCAACTGTTGAGCACTGGAATGTTTGGGAAGTTACAGTGTGTGGATGCGTGATAGGAGGGGAAAGAAGATGCACAAGAAAATGGGGGGATGCAATAAGATGATGGTGAAGAGTCTTTAGGTGTGGGGCATGGTGCTTGGAAAAGGCAGAGGAATAAAGAGCAATAGAGTATTACTTAGGGGTTAAGGAACCCATTGTACAATGTCAGGTTTAAGATTCTAAAGGGGCAAAATGTGGAAGTTAAGGGTTTAAGGTCATTGGGATCTGAGAGGATAAAATGTACAGGGTACCACAGAAACAAAAAAGATAATGGCAATGAAGAGCTAATGGGCAAAAGTGGGTAAAATATAAAAGCTACACATATAATCTTAGAGAGGCAAATACCAGTGTACATCTTCACAACATTGGATTTCATGGTGGTTTCTTTTTTTTTTTTTTAATATATTTTTTAAATTTTATTGTTGTTGTATTACATCCATCCCCTTTTTGCTCCCCTCTGTCCCCCTCCCCACCCACCCATTCCCCCCAAAGTCAATCCCACCTGTTGTCCATGTCCATGGTTCCTTTATACTAGGTTCTTGTCTAAGCTGCTCCCCTTTCTTGCCTCTGCCTCCCCCCTCCCCCCAACCCCTTTCCCCCTGAC
>PVIW01016961.1:0-15258 GCA_004026585.1 Noctilio leporinus | reverse complement strand
GTATGTTGTGTTTTGTTGTTGAATAAAGGGGAATCAAGATTAGATTATTAAAAGGACTGAAATGATTGTTGTTATTGGTGTTGATCTCAGACAGCTAAGTCAAAGGGGAGCAGAAAATGGACAAGCTGACTGCAACCACTTAAAACCTTAACTCACTCACTCTTTTCTTATGATCTCCTTGAACAGGGCCCTCCAGGCTTTATAAGTAAACCGGACAAGGAAAGATCATCAGAATCTGAGGGGCTAAAGGTGCATTGGATATGTTTAAGTAATCACAGTGCTTTCAAGGCAAAGTATAAGGATTAGGCCTCCACTTCATATCCAAGTAGGGGAGCAAGTAGCCAAGTGAAGCATGCAGAAATGTTTGTGTGTTCACTCTTACTCCTGCCACAGCCATATACCTTTTTTCTGTTTTGTTTTGTTACCAGCAAGTCATCTTTGCACCACCTTGTACCACAGGAGGTTCCGCCCAGCTCCAGGAATGAAGGTCAATTGTGTGTTTCTGTGACAGCAAGTATTTAAAAGGAAAATAAAGAAGTGACAAACTGTGACACGCTATCATTAAGTAATCATAATCCCCTCCCTATATTACGACAAAAGATGTCACTTTCTCATCTGGAAAGCAGGACACATATAGAAACACCACGTCAAAAACATTTTTAGACAAAGACAGAGGGAGCAAGTTTGCTGAGGGCAAAATAGAATATTTTGATGGGTTGCATCCACCCCATTTCCCACCCCCAACTCCCACATGCTCTGATAAAAGTCAGATCTGTAAAGAACTTCAAAGGCTCCCGAGTCTGACAAACAGTAATAAAACAAGAGATTAGGGGGAAAATCTATCCAAGTGCACAGAGGAAGCAGAGCTGACAAGTGTTTGATGGTTCTGTTTTAGTAACCCACTGACTAACTGCAGGGCACTTCCTCCTGGCAGGAGCCAACGTGTCAGGTGGGAAGCCCTGCAGAAAGGTCAGACAGCAGAGAGCCTCACAGTCTGGTAAGTGATTGCACATTCTTCCTGGCTAATTTTCTTCCAGGCTGCATCCCACCCCAAGCACCCAGCCTGCTCCAGCCCAACTGTAACATCAACTGTTCCCTCACCTCTTTCTTCCGGAGAAATATGTCAAGTGCAAAATCAGTCCATCTGGGCTCACCTTCCTTCCTTCTATTTAGTGGAGGGTTGGGGATTAGGGGAAACTCCCAACAAGGAACTCGCTCTGGAATCCAGGACATCTGGCTTCTATTCAGGCCCAAGCACTGACCTTGGAAGCATATTGAAAACATTTGGCTGTCTCAACAGTCTAAAATGAGCCTTTTATTTCAGACTCAACAACCAGTGCAAACATAGGCTTCCATTTGGAAACAATTGGAAGTGAGACAGGGTTTTGTTTTGTTTTTGTTTTGTTTTGTTTTTTTAGGAAGAAGGGGGACATAACACAGAACTGTAAGTCAGAAGACTAATCTCCACTCTGACACTTGCTTGAGACGGCCATGTGATTGCATTTGGCTACAGTCATCTCTCGACAATTTTAGTTTCTCAACTATCAAGTCATGATTCAATTCCTCTCTCAAGAAGTAATTGAGTGAATTAAATAACAATGTCTGCTAAGGACCTGGTGCAGTGCTGGCATATGATTGCTTCCTTTCTCCAACAAAAGCATGTCCGTAGTTTATTAATTAGGTGTAAACATGTCTACATTGTCTACCTCACATGGCGCTGTGATAACCTGGTGGATAAGGTATGTCCAAGTGTTTGGAGACTTTAAAGGGCTTTGCAGATATAAAGGATTATATTTGGGATCACTATTTTACCAATAATGTGTAATAAGACCAATTCAGGAGAAATTGGAAATGAGACATTTCTGGGCATTTATGTGGCTGGGTGTACAACCAACACTGTCTCCATATTAGTTCACCCACACCTGTGTCGTGATCAAATTTCCCATTTCTCTATAGAAACTGCCCTCCCCATCATCCCTCTCACTTCCGAAGAGAAGAAGCCATCCTACAGGAGTGTCCCTGGACATTTCTGCTAAAATACAAATTATCTACTTACCCAAAGTATGGTGAGAATGGCTTCTGCCGCCACCTCACACCACTGTGCTTAGTCCACTGTGTGCGTGTTTTACAGCCTCGATAACGGAAAATCTGAGGCATCTTGACTGTAGCCAATTGGTGGAGCCCAGTGGATCCCTATGAGCTTGGCATCACTTTCGGGACATTGCTAAGTTATCAAGCTTCACTTCTGTGACCCCTAAATCTAAGAATCTCTAAGCCCTAATGATAGGGGCCCTTGTTACTTAGTATTTTCAGTGTGTAACATACTCTTGCCAACATACCCTTGCATGCACTCTGCAGCTATGTACAGTTTGGTAGATAAGGAAGCCATGACTGGCCGGAGAGCAGGGCCCAGCTCCTCCATCTGGATTCTCTGCCTCCTGCCACAGCTTCCAACTACAGCAGCCATGGCTGTCACCATATGGGGTGGGAACTGACAAATCCAGGATAAACAAGCAACCAAGAGGAGGCCTGAAAAACAGAGGTATCTTTGAATGAAGCCCCTATATGGTCTCGATCAGATGGCCCCAAGAAACCTGCTCCCAGCTGAAGATTTTGGTTCTCATCCTCATCCCTACCAAAACTTTTGCCTAAGACAAACCATTAGCCCTTAACACTGTGGAGGAAGGAGCAGCCGCAGTGGGAATATCTGGCCTCCAGACCTGGCTGCAGTGCCCTGTGTTCTTACCCCCACACTCTACATTTCCAGCTCTGGCTTGGGCCTTGTCCCCTGGTTCCTCACCTTTCCCAGGACATTGAATGAACCTGTTACCTGACCATCAGCCTCTGAAGCTTTTTCACATCCTAGATAGACATGTCCCAGGTCTGATACCAAAAACCAACCTCATCTTCTGGAAGGACTTTTAGCATTACTGAAGTGTCACTGGAGTCCACTGTGATATGTAGCTCAATAGGAAAACAAGGTAAGGAGGTAGTTTTTCACCTTGATCCAACTCCCACGCTGACCACTCCTTGAGGCCTTGTTTAAATGCCCCTTTACCTCTCCAGCGCTTGCCCCATCTGAGCATGAGCGCTCCATCATTCCTGCCTGGGCCTGCCACTTCCTGGAGGACACAACCCTTCCTTCCACTGCATCAGAAATGTCTCATGTTTGTCTCCTGCTGCCTCTGCCTTGGGAGGTGTTCTACCTCCACCATTAAGTTCATGGTCCCCAGTACAATGTCTTTTTTTTTATTTTTATTTTTTTAGATTTTATTTATTTGCTTTTAGAAAGAGGGAAAGTGAGGGAGAAAGAGAGGGGGAGAAACATCAATGTGCAATTTCCTCTCACACACCCTAAATTGGGGATATAGCCTACAACCCGGCATACGTGCCCTGACTGAGAATTGAACCAGCAATCTTTTGGTTTGCAGGCCAGAGCTGTGTTGGCTCGGCTACACCAGCCAGGGCAGGGCAACAATATCTTTAACCTAATAAGTGTCCAATAAATGGTTGATGAATAAATGAATGAATGAACTATGAAAAAATGCCTCTAGAACAACAAGAAATATATTAGAACACAAAAATGAAAAGCATTTTATACAATGATGTTATGAAATGTTTTAATTTCCTTTTTGTTATTTAAAATATTATTTATACTGCTCCAGCCCAAAGAAAAATAAGAATGTTTTCAAATTTTTTCATAAAGTAAAGTAAGAATAATGCTGACACCCAGTGGCAGACATAAAATGAAGCTAAGGAGGCTTAAATTTCAGAATGCCTCCTTCCAAAGCCCTGGAGTAAAAATTAACATTCAGGCTCTCTGATCCTCCTATTTGATGGACAGCCATGTCTTCTTGCACAGTGCCAGGCTCAACCCTGAGACACAATGGTGAAGGTCGGAGTGAATGGATTTGGCCATATTGAGCACCTGGTCACCAGGGCTGCTTTTGACTCTGGTAAAGTGGATATTGTCACTATCAATAACCTCTTCATTGACCTCAACAACATGGTCTGCATGTTCCAGCATGATTCTTCTTGTGGCAAGTTCAAAGGCATAGTCAAGGCAGAGAATGGGAAGCTTGTTATCAATGGAAAGTCCATTGCCATCTTCTAGGAGTGAGATCCCACCAACATCAAATGGGTTGATGCTGGTGCTGAATATGTTGTGAAGCCCACTGGTGTCTTCACTACCATGGAGAAGGCTGGGGCTCACTTGAAGAGTGGAGCCAAGAGGATCATCTCTGACCCTTCTGCCCATGCCCCCATGTTTGTGATGGGTGTGAATCAAGACAAGTATGACAACTCCATGAAGATTGTCAGCAATGCCTCCTGCACAACCAACTGCTTGGCCCCCCTGGCTGGAACTAATTTAGAAGAAGGAATAACTGTAAATATTGAAAAGAAATTTTTTTTTTGAAGACAGTGTTATATAAACCTGCAAAGCCCAAGAGAATCCACTGGAAAACTTCAATAGGCAGTTAGACAAGCGCAGAGGAGGAATGGCGGGGCAGCTACTGTAGCTCACCTGGGTGGGGACCCCTGTGTGCCTGGAAACAATTGCAGGTGGGACCTCACCCCCTGGTGGTCTTTCCACCCTGCCCTGGCATATCGCTGGTCATGTGGCTTAGCCCCCCTGACCTTTCACATTGTTAATCATGTGACCAACCTCCTTTGAGGAGGAATAAGGGTCAGAGAATACCTCCTAAAACTCCCAAACAAGCCCTTGCACCACCACCCCCTTAGGCATTAAACCTCAGGGCAGTGAGTTCTGGCCCCCATCAAATAATCTTAGGAATGAAGCTTTTGTCTGTCTGTTGACCTCAGAGACAGAGTTTTGGTGGAACTACAAGTAACATCTAGGCCTCAGTAGTGTTTCAGCCCCAGGCCCAGAAAAGCAGTGAAACCAGACCAACAATGCCGCCACTGACCTCAGGACCAGCTGCATTGACTAATCACCTCCCTGGTGCTCCAGTCAGTGGAGGCCATGAGCCTGAAAGGACATACCTGCAAAGCTTCAAAGCTGATGCTTAGTCTACTGAGCTCTTTCTCTGGGACCTCCCCAAAGCTCCCTGCTTTTAGAGATGGAATGAAAACCCTCAGGACAGAGGACCCCGGGCGGCCCTCCCTCTGAAGCACACTCAAGCCCTTCCCCCTCTCCTGCCCCCAGGTGCAGGTACCCTCGCTTCCTTTTTCCTAAAATCCAAGGGGCCCTTCCTTTGCCTCTGTAACTAGTTTCCTGAGCTGGGGCAGCCGGCCCATTTCTTCCACAGCTCACTTTTTCATCCCCTGTGGTTTTTCTACATAAACTGCGGCTTGTACTTGAGTCCTGACTCTAAATTCTTTCTTAGCCAGAGCTCCAGTACTGAGGGTGCTGAACTGAAGTCCAGTCGCCACTAACATTCTGGTGCCATTTTGCTGCTAACAAAACTACAACAAACAAGGAGAAAATTCAGAAAGATGGCAGGGTGCCTAATTGGAATACAGAAATTAGCAGCTGTAATATTATAGTAATCTAAGAAATACATATTTGGCCTTCACCCAGGTTTCTGATACAAGAGCTTCTAAAACCCTTGGAATTCTCTGAATCATAGGGATGAGGGGGCATCTTTTGTTATTCATAATGAGCCCCTTCCAACCATACCTGAGTTTATGCCAATGAGGCGACTCTTGGGGGGCCCCTAGATAGTTATAGAATGAGAGCTGTTGCCAGGAGAACCAGCCATGTGATTACAACATTGGAGTTTTCTTCCCCAGCTCTAACCTCAGGAAACAGGGGAGGGGCTGGAGATTGTGTTAGTCACCAATGGCCAGAGAATTAATCAATGTGTCTATGTGATGGCACCATGATGCACTCCCTAGATGAAGAGCTCAAGAGAGCGCCCCAACGGTTGCCACATCACAATGCTATCAAGGTGGCATCTGCTTGAGACTGTGGTGGCTTCGCACTTCACACTTTCCACCCCAGGCCCTGCCCCCTGCCCCTCTTCAACTGGCTGTTCACTTGTGTCCTTTAAAACAAACCTGTAAGAGTAAGGAAACCATGGGCCCTGCATTTTGTGAGTAATTTCAGTAAATTATTTAAACTGAAAAGGGAGTCATGGCAAACCCCCAATAAATGCCCAGGGGGTCCGAAGGAGGCCTGGGACTTGGCACAGGTATCTGCAGCAGGGTCAGCCTTGGGGCACTGAGCTCTAACCCGAAGGGCTTTCACCTGCTCTAGGGAAGTAGTTTCAGAACTGAATTGAATTTTCGGTTCCTGCTGGAGTCTGAAGAGTTAGAGAATTAGTTGTTTGTGTGGAAAAATAAAATAAAATAAAATAAATAAACCTACACAGTTGGTTTCAGAACTGTTGTGAGTAGAAATAGGTCAGAATAGCACTTAAAAATACAAACATTAGAAGATGCACTGCAATAGCAATAAGGAAATAAAACACGAACATATCTAATATCTAAAAAGCAAGCATTATGTACAACCTATGATAAAAACTTAAAAATACTACTGAAGAACATTCATTATTTTACATAATAACTTGTGAACATGCAAAATGATGAAAATACAAGGTTATATATTATAGTGGTGTTAGAAAGAGCAAATTTTGCACACAAGCACAGCAGTGGAGAACTGGTTAATTTGCCATATGTGCAGCATCTATCAGAGCTCCCCAGACAAGAAAAACTAAAGAAATTAAGCATCACCAAACCATTATTATATGAATTGTTAAAGGGAGTTATTCAAGAAAATAAGAGTAAAACTATGAACAATAAAATGATAAAAATATACAAATTTATCAACAATTGAATCTATAAAACAAACTAATCAAAGTAGAAGAACAGAGACAGAATCATGATACAGAGAGCATTTTGATGCTTGCCAGATGGGAGGGGTTGTGAGGAAATGGGTGAAGAGGTGACAGGATTAAGAAGCACACAGTTACAGAACAGCCATTGGGATATAAAATACAGCACAGGAAATGGAGAAGCCAGAGAACTTATATGTATGACCATAGACATGAACAATGATTGGGGGATTGCCTGAGGGAGTGGGGTGCGGGGTGGAGGGGGGCAAAAAGGGAAATATCATGATAACTATAATAACATAATCAATAAAATATAATTTTTTAAAGAAAAGTATGATAAAGACCTTTTTGTAATGATGTGGACTATGTTTTAAAATATACTATTTATTCAACACACAGCACACACATACTTATAGTCTTCTACCATTTGTCTAAAAAAGGTGGAGAGAGGGAATATATAAACACACGTTTGGGCATTTGCTAGAATGTTTGTGGAATGATACGATATTCATAACACCATTTTCTTCAAGAAAGAGGAATTGAATTGCCGGGGTGCAGAGGTGGAGAATAATATTTCACTAAATACTTCCTTCATATGTTCTCATTCTTGAACTTTGTGAGTATATTAACTATTCAAATATTAAATACATTTTTAACATTATTTATACACTGAATAAAAATCAAACATTTTTCAGATTTTTGTTATTATTCACTTTTCCTCACAAGTCCTCTTACAGTGCAGGCTCTGGAGTCACACGGACCACAGCAGGGCAGGAAACAGCTGTTAAGCACACAGACTGTGCAGCTCCCGACAGTCTGGGGCTGACCCCCAGCCCTGCCAGTCATGCCTGTGTGATCCTGAGCCAGTATGCTAACACCTCTACGCCTCTGTGTACATGCCTATAAAACAGCAGTATTGGTCATTCCTTTATAAAACAACTGGGAAAATCTCTTTTCAGTCTTTTATCCAGTGCCTTGATGGAGTAGCTGTGTAATAAAATTATCCTGCAGTATCTTTCAAGACAAACAAAAGATGGAAGTGGGATTGTTTCTGGGGATATTTATTATATATATATATATATATATATATATATACCTTAGAGAACCATACAGAGCCTTAGACCTGAAAGTGACCTTAAATTTGAGAAACACTCCCGCTATGTCCTCCTACAGGGCTTCACAGTGCAGGAGAGACCTGTTTGACCTTGTTAAACCCACCTGGTATGCAGGTGTTCTCACACTGTTTGACAATGGTACCCTGACCTCCAGAAAACCTGTTCTATCCCACCAAACTACGACTACAGCAGAGCTCAAATTTTTCTTTTATTGACTTTAAGAGACAGGGGACATAAAGGAGAGAAACACTGATATTAAAGACAAATATCGATCAGTTGCCTCTTACACACCCACAACCAAGGACCTGGCCCTCAACCCAGGCCTGTGCCTGACAGGGAATCAAACTGGTAACATTTTGGTTTTCAAGACAATGCCCAACCCACTGAGCCACACCAGTCAGGGCAAGCTTCTCAAATTGTAATACTCATATGAATTACCTGGATTTGTTTTTTTAAATGTAGATTCTAATTCAGTAGGTCTGGGGTAGGGCCTTTTCATAACTATTTCCCTATTGATTCAAATACAGCTGGTCCATGGACCACACTTTCGGTAGCCAGGTTTATAACAGCAGCTTGGCAAATGCTGGCATGTACCACACTCTTATAGATTCGTTTCTGTAGAAGTTCCCATTCATCTCTCTATTATTCAAGTTCATTGACTTGTCAACTTGTGTTTAATTATATTTGCCTCTTTTGCAGGGCAGGTTTTGTTGATTAAATGTACCAGTCAGCTTACTATGCAGTCAAGGAAAATAGTATCTCAGTCAACCCCATAATAGCGACAACCATAAAAACTTAGAGCATACAGTGCCCTTCAAATGAAAAAAGCAACAATGAATATGCTATGTTTAAAGGGCATTTGCATGACATTTGTTCATTGGATGTTCTCTGTATTTGAAAAATCTTAGGATATGAACAAAGCCCTGGACTTGGAATTGTTCATTTTTCTGAACTTCAGTTTTCCTCTGAAAATGAGGATAGTAATTCACATATCCTCATTCACATGAGGATAGAAAACCAAGTAGAAAGATCTTGGCATTTAGCAGTTAACCAATACATTAATATTTAATTGAAATCATTAAATATTGCATTAGTTTAAGGGCCCATATCACACAATTTCAGATGTAGCTAGAACAATTATTCTCAAACTTTAGTATGCAGTAGAATTACCAAAAGAGGAACTCAAAGTCTCTAAAATGATTAGTCTAGGTCCAAGAATTAGCGTTTCTAACAAGTATCCAGATGACATTGATGCTGTTAGTCCAAGGACTATATATTAAAAACCACTGCACTAGAAGAAATTATAAAAATATGAGAAATTGTATACATTTATAGAAAGGGCTAAGATGACACACAGTGCTTTACCACACTACTACTGATAGGACTTTATAACACAGGGTGATTTGGAGGAGCAGATTAAATTTTCTGATTCTACTTAAGTTCAGCCCTTTGGATTTAGGTTTCCTAAGTACTTACAAAACAAAGCCCAGAGGAGTACTGACTGACAATTTTTCAAACATGTTACCTTAAAAATAAATATGAAGCCTCATTTTATTCTATACTGTCCTGGTGTTTATAAACACTTTAAAAAACATTATTCCATGTAGCACTAATAATTACCCACCTGGGACACAGGCAAGGGAAGAATTTTAATCTGAACTTTATAGGCGTAACACATAGGGATTAAACAATTTGTTCTCGGACACATGTCTAGCAAGGGCCAGAACTCAAATGCAAAGTTCCTGATTCCAGGCCTGGGGTATTTGCACTAAGCCCCCACTGACTTTATTTTTGCTCCTATGCAATGTACTCCATTTCCCCCATCTTGATGTTTTAGTTCTTATCACCGTAAGTGTATACAAGTATAATTGAGCCTTTGTATGTCTGTACTTCTATTAGGGTTAATTTTCCAACCATCGCTCCAAACCTTGAAATTTAATGTGTATGAAAATCTACTCCACCCCCAAGTATTGATGACATTAAAAATTCACTCAAGAGGAGAAAGTCATGGGGTCTGCAAAGGAGGTAGCAAGAAAGCCATGTGTCCTGGGCTAGTCAGAAGACCAACAGACTGCTGCTTTAATCATGCCCACTTCAACTTGGAAGCCAGGGAAGACTCCACCTTCAGACCTGGACTCAATTTGGACTTCTGAAATTTGAGACATGTGGAAAAGACTCTTTTAGTACCTAGACTTCACCATGTTTCAGCACAACACAGTACATGCTTCCCTGGACTGTTATAAGGAGGCTGATGACATCGTACCCCAGATCCTGAAGGAGAGAGCTGACAGATAAGGAATGGGGAACTATTGGGTTTGGTTTTGGCTTATAGCCTTTTGGGGAGCAAGGGGAGTGCTGAGCCTCAAGAGAGAACAGGGCTCTGAGCTGAAGTACTCAGCTCCCCTCAGGTTGGAATATTATAAATAAAAACCTGTTTTCCTCAACAGTAATTGTTGGGTTTTACACCAAGGTGCCATGTGAACAAGCCCCCCCCACCCCCGGCTTTGTTCAGTAACTATATAACAACACCAGAAAGACAAACAATCCAATTAAAAAATGGGCAAAGGCCCCTGGCTGGTAGCACAGTGGTTAAGGCACCGGCCCGAAGGTCGCAGGTTCGATTCCCCAGCCAGGGCACATAACCAGGTTGCAAACCAGGTCTCCAGTCATGTCTGTGGCTGGAGGCAGGTGAAACGCAACCATAAATTGATGTCTCTTTCCCTCTCTGCCTCTCTCCCTTCCTCTCTCTCTGGAAATAATAAAATCTTTAAAAAAAAAAAAAAAATGGGCAAAGGACCTGAATAGACATTTCTCCAAGGAGGATATACAGATGGCCCATAAACATATGAAAAGATGCTCAATATCACTAGCCATCAGAGATATGCAAAGTAAAAGCACAATAAGGTATTATTACCTTACACCTGTCAGAATGGCCATCATTAACAATTAATCAACACACAACAAGTACTGGTGAGGATGTGGAGAAAGGGGAACCCTTTTGTTGGTAAGAATGCAGACTGGTACAGCCACTATGAAAAACAGTATGGAATTTCCTCATAAAACTAGAAATGAAACTGCCTTTTGGTCCACTGCTGGGATTATACCATAAGAAATCTGAAACACCAGTTCAAAAGACCTTATGCATACTTATGCTATTTACAATAGCCAAGAGCTGGACATAGCCTGAGTGCCCACTCATAGATGAATGGATCCACAAAACTGTGGTCCCTTTATACTATGGAATACTATGCAGCAGAGGGAAAGAAGGAACGCCTACATTAGGCTACAGCATGGATGGAACTGAAGAGTATTATGCAAAGTGTAATGAGCCAGTTGGTGAAAGACAAGTATCATATGATCTCACTTATAAGAGGAATCTAATAACAAAATTAACTAATTAGCAAAATAGAACCAGAGACATGGAAATATGGAATTGACAGTGGCCAGAGGGTGAGAGAGGGGGATAATGGTGGAAAGAAGGGAAAGGGACTAGTCAAAGAACATGTATGAACGACCCATGGACATGGACAACAAGGTGGGGATTGACTGTGGGAGTGGAGGGTAGGCTGGGCAAAGGAGGGCTAAGGGAGAAAAACTGGGACAACTGTAATAGAATAACAATAAAAATTGTTTTAAAAGAGACACTTCTCTTTTTAAAATTGAGGTGCAAATTGCCAATATACATATAAAAAGGTGCTCAATGAATTACTAATCATCAGATAAATTAAATTTTAAACCACAATTAGTCACCTTGCACCTGTCAGAATAGCTGTCATCAATAAATCAGCAAATTACAAGTGTTGATGATGAGGTGGAAAAAAGGGAACTCTTGTACCCGATGGATGGGAATGGAGATTGCTACAGCCAGTGTGGAAAACCGTATGGATTTCCCTTAAAAATTTTTTAAATTGTACTGCCTTATAACCCAGTGATTCTACTTCTGGGAATCTATCTGAAGAAACCTGAAACACTGACTTGAAAAAACATTAAGCACTTCTATGTTCATTGCAGTATTATTTACAATAGCCAAGATTTGGAAGCAGCCCAAGTGGACAAAATGTGCAGTACATTTACACAAATGAATACTACTCAGCTGAAAAAAATTTACTTTTTGTGATAGCATCATGGACCTGGAGAGTATTATTTTAAGTGAACTAAGCTAGTCCCACAGGCAAATGCCATATGTTTTCACTTACACGTGGAATCTAATGAATCAAACAAAATAGAAACAGATTCATAGATACAAAAAATAAACTGTCAACTGTTAGAAGTGGGTGGCATTGTGCAGCTGGGTGAAGAATGAGAAGGGATTAAGAAAAAAAAAAACCTTCATAGAAACAGACAACAGTACAGCAATTACCTGAGGGGAAAGGGAGTGTGAAGAGAGGTAAAGGGAGATAAATGGTGATGGAAGGAGACTTAACTTTGGGTAGTGAACACGTAATACAAGATAAAGATAATATATCACAGAGATGTACACCTGAAACCTATATAATTTTATTAAGTAAAAAATAATAAGTTGCTTTTTCGCAATGGATTTGCTGCCAGAACACAGATGTCGTGAAAACCACCCCTAAATCAAGCCAAAATGGGAAAGGAAAACATTCACATCAACATCATGGTCATTGGACACGTAGATTCCAGCAAGTCTACCACTACCAGCCATCTGATCTACAAATGTGGGATCGACAAAAGGACCATCAAAAAATGTGAGAAGGAGGTTGCAGAGATGGGTAAGGGCTCCTTCAACTATGCCTGGGCCTTGGATAACCTGTAAATTGAACATGAGCCGAAGTATCATCATCGATATCTCCCTGTGGAAATTCGAGACCAGCAAGTATTACGTGGCCATTATCAATGCAACAGGACACAGGGACTTCATCAAAAAAGTGGTTACAGGCACATTTCAGGCTGACTGCCTTGTCCTGATTGTTGCTGCTGGTGTTGGTGAATTTGAAGCTAGCATCTCCAAGAATGGGCAGACCTGTGAGCATGCCCTTCTGGCTTACACACTGGATGTGAAACAGCTGATTGTTGGTGTTAACAAAGCAGATTCCACTGAGCCACCCTACAGCCAGAAGATACACGAGGAAATTGTTGAAGTCAGCACCTACATTAAGAAAATTGGCTACAACCCTGACACAGTAGCATTTGTGCTAATTTCTGGTTGGAATGGTGACAACATGCTGGAGCCAAGTGCTAACATGCCTTGGTTCAAGGGATGGAAAGTCACAGTGAAGAGGGCAATGCCAGTGGAACCACACTGCTGGAAGCTCTGGATTGCATCCTGCCACCAAACCATCCAACTGTCAAGTCCCTTCATCTGCCCCTCCAGAATGTCTACAAAATTGGTGGCATTGGTACTGTCCCTGTGGGCTGAGTGGAGACTGGTGTTCTCAAACCCAGCATGGTAGTCATCTTTGCTCCAGTCAACATTACAACTGAAGTAAATTCTGTTGAAATGCATCATGGAGCTTTGAGTGAAGCTCTTCCTAGGGACATTGTGGGCTTCAATGTCAAGAACATGCCTGTCAAAGATGTTCATCATGGTAATGTGGCTGGTGACAGTAAAATTGACCCACCAATGGAAGCATCTAGCTCCACAGCTCAGGCGATTATTCTGAACCATCCAAGCCAAATCAGTGCTGGATAGGCATCTGTTCTGGATTGTCACACAGCTCATCTTGCTTGCAAATTTGCTGAACTGAAGGAGAAGATGGATCATTGTTCTGGAAAAAAGCTGGAAAATGGCCCAAAGTTTCTGAAATCTGGTGATGCTACCCTTGTAGATATGGTTCCCAGAAAGCCCAGGTGTGTTGAAAGCTTCTCTGACTATTCTCCTCTGGGCCACTTTGCTGTCCGTGACATGAGACAGACAGTTGATGTGGGTGTCATCAAAGCAGTGGACAAGAAGGCAGCTGGAGCTGGGAAAGCCACCAAATCTGCCCAGAAAGCTCAGAAGGCTAAATGAATATTATCCCCAACACCTGCCACCCAGTCTTAGTCAGTGATGTAAGAACAGTCTCAGAACTCTTTGTCTCAATTGGCCATTTAAGTTTGATAGTAAAGGACTGGTTAATTATTATAATGCAGTTTTTAAGTTATTAGTTTTTAAAATCAGTACTAACCCTGGCTGGTAGCACAATGGATAAGGTGCCGGCCTGCGAAGGTCGCAGGTTCGATTCCCCAGCCAGAGCACATAACCAGGTTGCAAGCCAGGTCTCCAGTCAGGTCTATGGCTGGAGGCAGGTGTAAAGCAACCACACATTGATGTCTCTCTTCCTCTCTGCCTCTCTCTCTTCCCCTCTTTCTGAAAATAATTAAATAAAAAATCTTAAAAAAATAAAATAAAATAAAATCAGTACTTTTTAATGGAAACAACTTGACCAAAATCTGTCACAGAATTTTGAGACCCATTAAAACAAAGTGTAATGAGAAAAAAATAATAATTTAAATTTTTAAAGTTATTCAATATAGGGCTGAGAATAAATTCCCATTAACTGTTAAGCTCCTAGTAATAAAACTAAAATGTATTACCAAGATTTGGGTAAAACAGTGATAATTCTTTGTAAAATATATCATTATCCAGAGAGTGTATACTTATTACGAGCATGCAGTATAATACAACTCCAATATTTAGTTAGAATGCAACTTATTAGGAGGAATTCTATAAGCATTAGTATTTTATGCCTTTTTCTCTTTATTTTATTAGTATAAACAAATGCACCATAAGTGATCAATTCCTTACTTTAAAATAAATAATATATCTCTCTTCTTAAAACTGAATATTTTCAAGTTATATCAGTTCTTCTCAAGGTTTAAACTATAAGATGATGAACCCTGAAAAGTTTTGAGACCCAGTAATATATTTTCTCTTTAAATGTGGTAAAAATACTTCTGTTGTAGAAAGGGGGTAAAATCTTTCAAAAATTCAGAAATAGGGGGTTCTGATAATGCTTGGGTTGATTTGATGTTATACCTGAGCAAGGTCAAAGATGGGGCAAAGGGATCCAAATATATGGTGACAGAAGAGGATTTAACTTTGGGCGGTAGGCACATCGTGCAATATACAGATATGTATCATAGAAATGTATGCTGAGACCTATGTAATCCATACAAATTTGAAAAAATTTTTGTCCTCTTTCTTTGAAAAATTGCATTGGGATTTTGCTGGAGATTGCATTAAATCTGTGGATTGCTTTACATAATATGGCCATTTTAACAATATTAAATTTTCCAATCTATGAACAGGCAATATCTTTTCTTTCTTTCCTTCTTTTCTTTTTCTTTTTTTTTTTTTTTTTTTTTTTTTTTTTTTTTTTTTTTTTTTTTTTTTTTTTTTTTTT
>PVIW01016960.1:0-15260 GCA_004026585.1 Noctilio leporinus | reverse complement strand
AAAAAAAAAAAAAAAAAGGAAGGAAGAAAAGAATAAAGAATGGGTTTAGAAAGGCTGGGGAAGGGAGGAATACTTAGATTGAGGACTGAGAATGCTTTATACCCAAAGAGTGAATAGACTTTAATTCGAGAGTAGGGGAGTGTCTTGGGTATTTAGGTGGATTGAGGTATGGGGGGGATTAAGAATATGTGAGGAGTAACTTTTGCAAAGGATATATTGGGGCTTAATAGTTCATATTGCTCTCGGTATAGTTCAGGTGCTTGAGATTGGCAGCAATCCCTTTCCTGATGCTGCCTCTTTTTCTTGGTCAGGACTTTACAGTCTATAGTCTATATTCTAGCTGGTCTTGGCACGTGGCAGGGCCTCTGATTGTCACAGTAGGGCTGATTCTGAGTGTTCGCCCCCAGGTAGGCTGGGCCTTCTGCAGCCTGGCTGGGTTTTAGGGCTGCAGGTATTCTGGAGCCTGCAGGGAGCCCCCTCCCACTCTTGGCGCAGGTTCCTACCCAGGACGCTCACCCAGCACTTCTGCAGGGCAGCCCGCAATTTCGCTGGTCCCTGTGATGACTGGTCCTGCCCCTGCAGTTCCGGGAGGAGGCCGGGCCTGTCAGTCAACACTGTCCAGGGTCCGCCTACACTGTCCCGCCCTTCCGGGGTGGGCACCACGCCCCCAAGCCAACCAGCTCTCCTCGGAGTCCTTTAAGAGGCCTCTGTGATGAGCCCCTCCCAGGCGTGGGCTGTGCGGCCTTTGTCTCAGGCAATGGCGCATAGCCCGCCACTAGTTCCCGGCTCACCCGCTCGCCGCTTGGAGTTTCCCGCAGAGCCTGGGGGCCTGTGTTGTTGTGCAGGGCTAGGCCTCCCCCCTCGCAGGGGCTTCTAGCTGTTGTTTCCCCAGTGGCCCAGCAGCTCCATTTTCGGCCCTCTCGCCGCCCCGCTGGTGCACTTCCTGCTCCCCTGCTCTGGCTTCTTGCAGGACTCTTCTCCTCTAGCCCCGTGTGGAGCCTCCTCTCCCTGTTGCCGGGGTGAGTCTCTCACACAGTCCCTCCCCTGCAAGAGTTCAATTCTGCGTTCCCTACAGCGTTCGCCCTCGCTGCCCGCACTTTTCTGTTGAGACTTCCAGTCACCAGCGAGCCCGGAACTGGCCCCAGTCATACGCGCCCCTCTGGGCAGAGTCGCCCCTGCCCAGAGCCGACCTCGGCCCGCTGGTCGGTTGGTCGGGAACGCCTCACCTACTGTCCTGCTGGCCTCCTCTGCCTCTGGGCTGTGCTCCCCTGTGTCCAGATGCTGCCCGTTCCAATCCCTAGGGTCCTGAAGACGTCTCACGCTCCTTATCCTGTCCTCTAGCTGCTTTGGTACTCGAGAACACCATCAGCACTGCTCTCTACTCTGTTGCCATCTTCCCTGACACTAATTTTTAATAGTACATTAGATAGTGCCTGTGTTTCTATACTTTTTCAGTTACTACAAAAATTTTATAACACAACAAAACAAATCCATGATAAATTTATTTATATTAATACGTAGTATATATGATTAGAATTTTAACATACCAGTTAATAACTGATATACTGTTACAATTTCTAAATAATATTCTGCAACTACTATTTTCAGTTTAAATTTTATGCTATAAATTATTAGTCTCCCCAAAGAAGTCAAATCCATTGACCACTTCTGGAAACCTTTCCTCTCTTCCTAATTTACTTTTTTTATTTTTGTATATTTTATTGATTATGCTATTACAGTAGTCCCAATTTCTTTTCTCTTTGCTCTCCTTCACCCAGTTACCCCCTAACCTCCAGCAATCCCATCCCCTTTAGTACATGTCCATGGGTCATTCGTAGAAGTTATTTGGCTTCACCCTTTCCTATACTATTCTTAACATCCCCATGCCTATTTTTGGTCTATCAATTATGCTTCTTGAACCCTACATTGTTTCCCCCTTTTTCCCCTTTCACCCTCCCAGCTAATAACCCTCAAAATAATCCTGATACCTATAATTCTGTTCCTAATATGGTTGTTGTTTGCTTGGTTTGTTTATATATTTTTAGATTCTATTGATTGTTATGAGTTTATTGTCATTTTAATGTTCATAGTTTTGATCTTCTTTTCCTTAAATGAGTCCCTTTAACATTTCATATAATAAGGGCTTGGTGATGATGAACTCCTTTAGCTTTACCTTGTCTGAGAAGCACTTTATCTGTGGTCTCAATGATAGCTTTGCCGGATAGAGTAATCTTGGTTGTATGTCCTTGCTTTTCATCACTCTGAATACTTTTTGCCAGTCTCTTCTTGCCTACAAAGTTTCTTTTGAGAAATCAGCTGATAGTCTTATAGGGACCCATTTGTAGGTAAGTCTCTTCTTTTCTTTTACTGTTTTTAAAATTCTCTCTTTATTTTTAACTTTTGGCATTTTAATTATGATGTGTCTTGGTATGGTCCTCTTTGGGTATCACTTATTTGGGACTCTGTGCTTCCAGGACTTGTATGTCTATTTCCTTCACCAAATTTGGGAAGTTTTCTTTAATTTTTTCACACAAGTTTTTAATTTCTTGCTCTTTCTATTCTCTGATACCCTTATGATTCAGAAGTTGTCCAAGGGGTTCCTGAGCTTATCCTCATTTTTCCAATTCTTGTTTCTTCATTCTATACTGGTTGGCTATTTATTTCTTCCTTATGTTCCAAATCATTGATTTGATCCCTGGTTTCTTCCCATTCACCATTTGATTTCTGTGGATTTTCCTTCATTTCACTTAGCATAGCCTTCACATCTTCCCTTCTGCATTTGCCATACTCAAGCATATCTGTCAAGCCTGTGAGCATCTTTATCACCAGTGTTTCGAACTCTGTGTCTGTTAGGTTGGCTATCCTCTTGTCACTTAGTTCTCCCACTGGAACCTTGATCTGTTCCCTCTTTTGGGCCATACTTGTCTGTCTCCTCAACTTTAAAGGCTGCTGTGTTTGCTTCTGTGCTTTAGGTAGAACTTTCACACCTGCTATGTTGTATGGGGCAGATCCTTAGGTATTCATCATTGCAGGGGCAACCTGTTCCACCATGTTGTGGTGCTGTATGTGGGGGAGGGTTCTAAGAGGGAACAATGCTGCTAGCTCAGCACTCACCCCTTTTTCACTAAACAAATTGACTCTGCTGAGATACTGACAGTTTCTTCCTCTGTCCCAGCCTTCCCAGTCAGAAGCAATGCCACTTTAGTTTCTGCCTGTGCTAGAACCACGAGCTGCCTGGTCTGGTCTGGGAATAGAATAGTTTCTCAGGATTCCTTCCTGACTTTTGTAATTTGTGACAGAAGTTTCCATGGGCTGGCCCCAGCCACTGTGCCACCACACCCACCAGTGCCACTGCCAGGGGGAGGGATGAATAGGTAGGTCATTTACATATTGGGTCACTAGGCCACCCCCCTTAAGTAATAGGTCTCAGAAGTCTTCTGATGATTCATGTCTAAATAAATGAGGGAGAACAGCCCAGGTTAATTGTTGTTTATGTCCCTTTGAATCTGTCTATTTAAAAGTAAAGAGAGCCCTGGCTGGTGTGGCTCAGTGTATTGAGTACCAGCCTGAAAACCAAAGGGGTGCTAGTTTGATTTCCAGTTAGGGCATATGCTTGGGTTGCAGACCAAGTTCCCAGTTGGGGACATGCAAGAGGCAACTACACATGGATGTTTCTCTCCCTCTCTTTCTCCCTCCCTTCACTTCTCTCTAAAAATAAATAAATAAATAAATAAAATCTTTTTAAAAAGAATACAAGCCTTTTCTTCTTTAGAGTTTGGGGCTCAAACTGTGCCCAGCTGGAAAATACCTCAGTGGGGTCCCATCTGGAATGGACTCCTGATTTCCCATCTGGAAGAAAAAGATACCAAGAAATTAGGAACCCAGCATCATGGGATCTAATCTCGGGCTCACCCTCCTAGGACCCAAGACCCTGCACTTCCAGGATGGATGTCTTCATTATGGATGGACGGACATAGAGACAAGGAGTGTGCCTTGAGCCTAACAAGAGTGTTTGTCCCTACCTTCCTTCAGCAAGTGAAAAGCAGGCTACTGATCAGTGGGATATCTATAGTTCATTGGTCACTTTTGGGATCTGGAGAGGCTAGACCAAGGAGAGGGTGAGAGGATAAAGTTTGGAATGTAAGGAAAAAACAGTGGTGTAGGGTGTAGTGCCAGTCTTAGGATGTTCCTCCTTATCTACAGGAATAGCACTGTCCCTCTTAATGTCTGTTGTAGTCTGGAGGCTGGGTAACTCTGAGGTGACACAGTGCTGAAAGCTGTGGTTACAAAATTAGCCTTTTGTTTCCATGAAGTGGTGGCTTTTTGCTCTTCTTTTGCCCTATCTCAAATGTTAAACACACACACACACACACACACACACACAAAAAACACTGAAAGTTATTTCTACCAGTTGCTCCATGGGTGTCTAGGGCCCCAAGGCTAGCTTTTGTAGTTTTTTCCTAATGTCTGCTAGATGAAATGTATACCCAGAAGTGTTCAGCTCTCAGCAGACTTAAAGTTGACATTTGTGTAAACTTTTGTAAAGCTTCACTTAATTGTCCCAGAAGAAAGGCGAGATTTTTACTCTTCTCTTGTCCTTCATGTGTCCTACTTTGATAGATCCATTTAGGCTCCTACTCTTGGTCTGTATTTCCCCCTTGTTAATATAGTATGTGCTGTTGAGTATGACAGCCAACATGAGCCCTAGCAGATCCTCTTTGTGCTGTATTTTTTTTTTTTTTTTAATTTACAGTATGGCAGTGGGAGGGAGCAATTTGGAAATTATTCCAAGGTAGGCCATAAGTCAGTGATTACAATTGACAAAGGATTTAGGGTTTTTGTAACAACATTTTGAATTAATTAATTGTTTTTCCCACTGTCTATTATACCAGGGGTTTCTGTTGGAAAATCACAGTTGGCTTTGGAAGATCAAAGGGAGCTCTTGGCTTTTTCATTTGTCATTAAAATTATCTTTACCATTTATGTATGTCCCTTTCCTTTTCTTTCTCATCCCTAGTTTTCCTTGTTTTCATTTCCCTTCTTGAGCTTCCTACTTCAATGTCCTTTCTTTCTGTATGTCCCTTTCTTTTATCCTTTGTTACCTTGTTTCATTTCCTCAATTCCTTCACAATCCTTTTGCAAATTGTATAGCCCTTCTTCAACTTACACAGATCCTCTTCAAATTACACAGACTCTGCAATGTGCATAATTTTTTTGCAACTTACCTAGACCCTTTTAACTCATCTAGAAATCACTAATCCAGTTCAGTTCTATAATTTTATAACCACAACCATATATTCTTTCCCAACTTGATTAGAATTTTTAATTTTTAGTGACAACCAAAATGCTTAATTAGCATTCTGCAGATTAATAAATTTATGTATATACTTTACAACTTTCAGAAATAGTTCTTCTGCCCATTGGCATATATGTGAATATACAGTGTTTAAAACTGAGCTGTTTTATTATCTAGTGACTTTGACAAGCGCAAGAGGCTGGAGAAGGGGGTGAAAGTATCTGGCTCAGTTAACCTTCAGCTGCTTCAGTTTTAAAAGTACCAGTTTTTCTCTTTCACATTGAGGTGGGGAGCTATTGCTTCTGGGGACAGTAAAACAAAGACTTAGAATGGAGGAAGTAACAGAAGAGAGGTTAGGAAGGCTACTTTGGCTCCTTAGAAAAATTATAGGAAAGGAGTGACATGGAAGTCAGAGGAAAAGGAGGCCCTGGAGACAGGACCAGGGGGTAAGCATGGATCTAGCTTCTGCTGCCTAATGTTCCCCTTAGTACAGAGAGATCTGATCAGCTCACTGGAAAGAAGTAGGAGGGGCCATAGGAAGAGGTTGCTGAGGCAATGATGAGCCCTCTAGGATAGGACTGGCTGAGAACCTGAATACCTCCTGAGTGCATGGAAATAGAAAGGGCCAACTCTCTAGCTGACTGTCTCTGGCTCTTGGTTCTTCTTTCTGGAGGAAGCCTGGGTGATTGTACTACAGTTGCCTGTGTGATCATGCTGCAGCTGCCTGAATTTCCCAGTGGATGGTAGTTTGGATGGGAGGGAACTCCAGGCACAGCCTAGGATCAGGCTGGCCTGACAAAGGGAGGCAGGTTGATTCTTTGAGTGTTCTAGAGGGGAAGAATGACCTATGAGGCAAATGCCTGACATTCTTCCAAAATTGGGTAGCTTTTGTATCTTGTTTCAGTTTTCAAACTAACCCTATAGAAAGAAGATAACTAAAAACTAACAGGGAGAATAATAGGAGAACACAAGTGTTAGAGTTTAGTCTTAATTTATACGCTTATGTGACTAAAGCTGTCTCTAAAGAGTAAAATAATTTAGCCTTAATTGATAGGCCTAAGTGACTAATTCTTGTGGAAAGCTGCTATTCCAAAATTGTAAAGCTTTTGAATAAAGACTTCTTTATTTTTTAAAGTATATTAATTGGTTATGCTATTCCAGTTGTCCCCGTTTTTTTTTCTCTTTGCCCTCCTCTACCCTTTAATCCTCTTCCCTCCAGCAGTCCCCTACTTTTAGTTCATGTCCATAGGTCCTGCTTGGCTTCTCCATTTCCTTTACTATTCTTAATATCCCCCTGTCTATTTTGTACCTAACAATTATGCTTCTTAATCTCTGTACCTTTTCTCCCATTCCCCCCTTCCCCCTCCCCACTGGAGACCACTCCATTTGGTCTCCATATCTATGATTCTGGTCGTGTTCGAGTTGTTTGTTTAGTTTGTTTTTATTTTTTAGATTTAGTTGTTGATAATTGTGAATTTGTTGTCATTTTACTATTTATAGTTTTGATCTTTTTCTTTTAAGTTTTTTTTTTTGTTTTTTTTTTTTTTTTTAACATTTCATATAGTAAGAGCTTGGTGCTGATGAACTCCTTTAGCTTTACCTTGTTTGGGAAGCACTTTATCTGCCCTTTTATTCTAAATGATAACATTGCTATATAGAGTAATCTTGGCTGTAGGTCCTTGCTTTTCATTGCTTTGAATACTTTTTGACTTTTCCCTTCTTGCCTAAAAGTTTCCTTTAAGACATCAGCATAGTCTTATGGGAACTCCTTTGTTGGTAACTCTTTTCTTCTCTTGCCCTTTTAAGATTCTCTTTTTACTTTATCCTTTGGCATTTTAATTATGATATGTGTTGGTGTGGTCCTCTTTGGGTCCAAATTGTTTTGGCCACTCTAGGTGTTGTCATGTTGGTGGTTCCCAGAGTGGGTGTATTCATGTACATTCTAGGACCATAGGGGCCCTCTAAATGGACTCTCCTGAGAGGCGGGCAGTTTCTTCTGCTGCCTCAACCCCCACTGGTTTTCACAGCTAGATGCTATGGGACTTTATTTTCCAGGTACTGGACCTCTGTGCTGTATGGTCTGGCTAGGAGCTGGGATTACTAGAGGTGGCTCTCCTGGTTTTATCCATCACATGTGAATGTGGGACTCCCTATTCTGCCAACCACTGACACTGCCCTGTTGTTGCCACCTCTCTGCGTCACACCATGTCTTCTCTGTCCCAACTCCCAGTCTCTGCCCCTCCTACCCACCTTCTTCAAATCCTTGGTTGTTAGACTTTCATACAGTTAGGTTTTCTGGCAGTTTTGTTTATTTTTTGTCTTGAGGTTAGTTGTGTTCCTTCTTATGGTTGTGTGAAGAGGCACAGTGTATGTACCTACACTTCCATCTTGGCTGGAAGTAAGACTCCTTCCCTTTATCACCAAACCTCTGTCTTTGGAATGTTGCCTGGAGGATGGCAGTAGGCAGAAAAACCCCAATTACTATTCAGTAATACCCTGGATGCAAGTCTTCTTGGGACTCTTAGAATTTAGGGGGAAATAAAACTTTACACTTGATAAAGGTCACAGATGTTTCTGGACAGGGAGAGAAAGCAAGGCACTCACCTGGAAAATATAACACTGCCCCTTGGGGGAGATATGCCACAGGTTTATAACAGATCAATGATTCAAACTTATTATTCTCTGGTCATGGTTTAGAGGCAGAAAATTCTAGGGATTTGTGTAGTGGGCCCAAATGTGCTGCTTGTAAGTAGGGCTGCCAAAGGCCATTACAATTTTTGGTCATCCCCAACTCTCTTACATGCCTCAGTTTCTCCCCTGATTGTCTTTAAACAGCATTGGGTGTTTAGAGTCCTGGGTGACAAGCCCTTATTTTGCACATTTCTGGACAAGCTAAAGTTACAAACGGTGATGGGAGCCCCCTATGAGGCCCCTGTGTGTCTTTGGGATTAAGCCCAGGCACTTCCATGAGGCCCCCACTCATGTAGGAATGACCAAGAACTTGGACTGGAGAGAACATGCTTCTTCAATCTTCAGAGCCCTAGTGAAACCTGAACACTTATTTTAGATGTTATCCTTGTTCCTGCCTCCATACACAGGCCTAACCTATTTGAATAAACCTCCTCAACTGCTGCTGCATCTCTTTTAACCCAAAGGGTGAAAAAGGCAATAAAACATTGCCAGTGAGGCTGTTACTTACTGTGCTCCAGGTGGCCAGAGACAAAGGGTGGAATCTGACTCATGGCACTAAAGATGTTACCGAGGACACCTGAGTCAGTGGACTCCCCCCTCCTTGGTTTGTTGCCTTGCTTGCAAGAGAAGAATTAAGTTGAGAAAGAGATAGTGGAATTAGATAGAAAGTTTATTTATCAGAACATGAGCATGAAGCTGCAAGCAGGCACCTGGCTAATCTGAAAGCCCCACTTATAGAGGAAATAAAGTTGTTTGCTAGTAAGTTTGTTCTATACACTTGAGCACCTGGCTACAAGGGGAACTCAGCTAATCTGAGTGCACTGACTGTTGGGGTTCAGGGGTTATATACTTTAGTCAGTTTTTATGTTCTCTCTCCACCTCCCCTCTGCAGAGTCTCAAAATCTTTCTTTCCTAGGTAATGGAGATGATACACACAGAATTTCAAAGGCCCCTCTTCTCCTGTGTCATCATAGTTTTTCTTGTGATGTTTAGAATGCCTGGCAATTTTATTGGACAGGCTCAGGACTGCTGACTTAATGGTAAGACATCTCTCCATCCTCCTCTTTGCCTTAATTTACCATTTATCCTACCTAACACAATGACAGAATGAGCATGAGTGTGTTCCATCAAAACTTTATTTCCCAAGCCCTGACTGGTGTAGCTCAGTGGGTTGGGTGATGTCCCACAAACCAGAAGGTTACTGGTTTGATTCCTGGGTTGTAGCCAGGCACTACCCCTGTTTGGGGGTGTGCAGGAGACAATCAATTGATGTTTCTCTCACATTGATGTTTCTTTGTTTCTTCCTTCCTTCCCCTCTCTCTAAAAATAAATAAATAAAATCTTTAAAAAAAAAGAAAACTTCGCCCTGGCTGGTAGCACAGTGGATAAGGCGCCGGCCTGTGAGCCCAAAGGTCGCAGGTTCGATTCCCCAGCCAGGGCACATAACAAGGTTGCAAACCAGGTCTCCAGTCAGGTCTGTGGCTGTAGGCAGGTGAAAAGCAACCATACATTGATGTCTCTCTCCCTCTCTGCCTTGCTCCCTTCCCCTCTTTCTAAAAATAATGAAATGAAATCTTTAGAAAAAAAAAAAAAAAAAAAAAAACTTTATCTACCAGAACAGTCAGGCCACAGTTTGATGACTCTGGGGTAGAAAATTCTGTATCACAAGAATCTAGGGTTTCCTCTTATATTTATTCCAGGTAATTTTGCTCCAATTCACATGGATTTACCCACTTTTCAACATAGGAACCCATATGGATCTTCTTTGTTCAATATAAGTCAATGAGTATGACCCAGATACATGTGTAGACAAACTGTTGAACTTAAGAAGGGCACATTTGCACAATATGTTTTTCCCCATTTCTACTTCTTTCCTCTCTGTCCTTGTGTAAATGCAAAGCCCTATTCTATTTTGCCTTTCTAAATATGCATCTGAAGAAAAATTCACATGCTAAAATTCTTTCTTTGCCTCTAACAACACATATGAACAGGCCCAATAGCCAAGACTAAGGTAAATTGCCTAAAGAAATCTAGATTGAGAAATTGAAAGACAGTTTGTTTTTCATTCTCTATCAGCCAGTCATACCAGAGGAGAGAACACTTGGAGAAAGCAGCTCTCCCCACTTGGGTAGGAAGGGAGGGAAATCTAACTAACTAATTCCCCCTAAATCTGTTTAGTTCCAAGTCCATGATACTTCTTCCCATGACACCACTTCTCACACTGACTTATTTAACCAATTTAAAGGGGATTAAGGGCTTGGTTGACATTTACAAAGGAATTTCATGTGGTCTGTTGAAAAACAAGTTCTGGCAGCTTTGAGCAGTACTACAATGAGTTAGAATGTCAGATAAAGGAAGTTGGAGATTGTATCCTATTATGAATTCAAGCTGATATCAGAAAGGCCTTAAAGGTTCTATTTTAATTTGCAAATTAAGATTTACCAGAAGCCAAGAAAGACAAACAGTCTTCATCAATGCAGCATTTTTGCAAGTTTAATCCACAAGTTCACAGTTTCTTTGACCCTTCTGGTGGTTGAGATTGCCTTGCTTCTCCCAGAACACCATGCAATAAAAGGAAGTTGATCAATGAAGAGAGACCTCTGCTGCATGTGAAAAGATAGCTATGGGGAACTATAAAACTGTTTTTACTTCATGGCTGAGTATGTCTAATATTTTTCCAAAATTTTAAAGTCAGGATTTTTACTCTGCTTAAAACAAAATATAAAGGGGAAAATCCTTTATTTTAACTTTTGTAATTTGTTAGCAGCACTGATTTGGGCTTTGTTCCTGAAAAGATTTAAGGGTTATTTATTTATTTATTTATTATTTTTTAAAGAGAGACAGTACAGACAGATAATCAAACTGTTATAATTTTGTAGTAAGCATAAATGTGATTTAGAAGTATACCCACTTGCTATGTGCCTATTAGTGAAAGATACTGAATTCCTCAACAGAAGTACCATTGCGGTGATCTTAATGAACTGGAGCCTGATCACTATCAAGAAAAGAAAAACCACAATATCTGCAATACAGAGAGCAAGCAAGGGAAAAACAATGATAAACAGGGAAAGTGTTAATATTCAATTTCCTCTTTGGAAGACATGCATCAAATATACCATAGCTTCTCTTCCTAAAGATATAAATGAATATGAGCTGCTTCTCCTTTCACTGAAACTGATATAACCCTACAAGTCAATGAGCTTCAATCTCATTGACTAATTCAACTGTTCCTTTAAATTGAATTTTAAACATATAGACACACAAACTAATATATATGCAGAACACTTCTTTGAACAGCATGCAATGGTTTGGGATTACATGCTAGGTATCACAAAAGTGAGTTTTCATAGTACAAAAGAATGAATTCCTTATTGTGACACTTGAGGTAACAATACTAAAGAATTGTATCTCAACTTTAAATTGCTCCTTGCAACTGCTATAGTTTTCTTAGTAGAAGTATAACACTCTCCTTAATTTCTGATTTCTTCTACCAAATCATTGTTCATGTCTACTAAAAAGTGGCCCATCAATCTTTTCATTCATTTAATAATTCAACTAACATTTACTGAGTAACACTTATGTGGCTAGTACAATCCTAAATACAAGGAATAAGGAGATAAATGTGGCATAAACCCTTTAAAAATTACATCTTGAATAGGTATGGCAGATATATATATATATATATATATATATATATATATATATATATATATATGAAAAGGAGAGAAAGGGAAACATCTTTAATTTGAGATTTTTATTTCAATATAATAAATCTTCTTTTCATCAGTCCATAACACATTGACCTTTTGTTTTGATTTATTTATGTGTATCTCTAGGAAATTCTTCCTGTCAGTCTACTGTCTAGAAAAAAATTATTACTAAACCAGGGCCTACTATTGTATGTAGGGCACTGACCACCAGGATTGTGCAGGCAGGAAAGTGGAAATGGTCTGATGGAACCTGTTAGCAATGATCTGTGAAGATGGAAGAACTTCAGCCTTAAGATTTCTATTTACTCCAGGGTGGGGCAAAAGTAGGTTTATAGCTGTGAAACCAGAGCTTATTCTTGTACTATTATTTATTAAGTATTGTATTATTCTCCATATGAACAACTGTAAACCTACTTTTTCCCCACCCTGTATTTATTAGTGCACAATGAGGGTTTCAGTTGATGATTCTGCCCCAGCTCACTTACCTATAAGTTTTGCTGGTGAGTATAGCCAAATAAAGGAAGAGGAGATAAGAAAAGAGAAAAATTATTTTAATATTAAGGTATTTTATGGTCTAATAAATGGAATGATATACAATCAGTATGCATTGGTTAGGCATCGGTTCTGATTGCTCATTCTTTTTATATCATCCTGGGTCTAGGTACCAAATTTATTATATAAAGTACACAGAGATTGAAAGACAATACCATTCAGCCTTTAAAAAGATGGAAATCCTGCCATATATGACAACATGGATAAATATGGAGGACCTTATGCTAAGTGAATAAGCCAAACCCAGAAGGACAAATATTGCATGATTGTACTTACATCTGATATCAAAAAAGAGAGTCAAATTCACAGACACAGAGTACAATGGTCATAAAGAGGGGCTGCCAGGAGTGGGAGGAGCTATTGCTCAATGGGTATAAAGTTTCAGTTATACAATATGAATAAGTTCTAGGGATCTTTTGGACAACATAGATAACAATATTATTTTGTGCACTTAAAAGTTGGTTAACAGCGTAGATCTCATGTTAAGTGTTCTTACTGTACTGAGGCTGTCCCCAGCACTAGACTATTATAAATAGCAGTGCTATGAACATGGGGGCGCATAGGTTCTTCTGAATTGTTGTTTCAGGATACTGCAGATACAACCCTAGCAATGAAGTCACTGGATCAACAGGTAATTCCATTTTAGTTTTTGAGGAAATTCCATACTGATTCCATAGTGGCTGCACCAGTCTACATTCTCATCAACAATGCACTAGGGTTCCCTTTTCTCCACCTCCTCACCAGCACTTTTTGTTTGTTGATCTGTTAATGATGGCCATTTTGACAGGTGTGAGGTGGTATCTCATTGTGGTTTGAATTTGCATCTCTCTGATGGTTAGTGATGTTGAACATTCTTTCATATGTCTATGTTTTCCCATATGGTTGGTTCCCTTTTTATTTTGCTTATTGTAATAGATGAGGAGAAACTTTTTTGTTTTATGTAGTCCTATTTGTTTATTTGTTCCTTTATTTCCCTTGCCCTAGGAGAAATATCAGTGAAAATATTGCTGTGTGGGATATCTGAATTTTACTGCCTATGTTTTTCTCTAGGACTTTGATAGTGGCATGGCTTATGTTTAAGTCTTTTATCCATCTTGCATTTATTCTGGTGTATGGTGTAAGTTGGTGGTCTAGTTTCTTTTTTCTTTTTTTTTTTTTTTTTTTTTTTGTATGTCCTTATCCAGTTCTCCCAACAACATTTATTAAAGAGGCTATTTTCACTCCATTTTATATTTCTTCCCCACTTTGTCAAATACATTAATTGACCATAGAATCCTGGGTTTATTTCTGGGTTCTCTATTCTGTTCCATTGGTTTGATATTCACTATTGTGTTTCCTCCAACTTTGTTTTTCTTTCTGAAGATTTCTGTGGCTATTCATGGTTGTTTTTGGCTCCATATACATTTTGAAGTATTTGTATTAGATCTTTAAAATATGTCATAGATATTTTCAAAGGGGTTATGTTGAATTTATAAATTGCTTTTGGTAGTATGGGCATTTTAATGTTGTTAATTCTTCCCATCCATGAACATGATATATGCTTCCATTTATTTGTTATCTTTTTATTATCTTTCTTAATTTTTTTCAGTGTTCTGTAGTTTTCTGGGTACAGGTCTTTTACCCCCTTGGTTAAGCTTTTTCCTAGGTACTTTATTTTTCTTGTTACTATAGTAAATAGAATTTGTTTTTTAGTTTCTATTTCTGATGGTTCACTGTTGGTGTACAAAATGTCTTTCATTTTTGGATATTGGCTTTGTATCCAGCTATTTCAAAGCAAAGGCTTTAAAGGCAAAAAAAAAAAAAGTGGTGCTGAGAGGCATCCTCATTCACAATAAATACATAAATAAATAAAGACTTACGTGGCACCCACTTTTGGATGCCTAAAAACACTGCATCAACAAAGGCAGACTAAAATTCCTCAGAAGTATGTCCTCAAGAGAGACAAGCTTGACCACTATGCCATCACCAGTTTCCCTTTGACTACTGAGTCAGCCATGAAAGAGATAGAAGACAATAACACACTTGGGTTTATTGTGGATACCAAGACCAACAGACACCAGATCAAACAGGCTATGAAGAAACTCTGACATTTACCTAGATAATAAACTAACACCCTGATCATGTCTGATGAAGAGAAGAAGGCATATATATATATACATACATATATATATATATATATATATATGTATGTATATATATATATATTCATCTGACCCCCAACTATGATGCCTTGGATATTGCCAACAAAACTAGAATTATCTAAATTGAGTCCAGCTGGGTAATTCTTTAATTTATTTTATTTTATTGTTTTTGTATTACATCCATCCCCATTTTGCTTCCCACTGTCCCCTTCCCTACCCACCCATTCCCCCCAAAGTCAATCCCACCTGTTGTCCATGTCCATGGTTCTGTTATACTAGGTTCTTGTCTAAGCTGCTCCCCTTTCTTGCCTCTGCCTCCCCACTTCCCCCCTCCCCTCAACCCCTTTTCCCCTGACCACTGAAGGCCTATTCCTTGTATTCATATTCTTGGTTCTGTTTTGCTTGTTGTTAGTTTTGCTCATTATTGTCCCATAATGGGTGAGATCATATGATATTTGTCCTTCCCTGACTGGCTTATTTCACTAAGCATAATACTCTCCAGTTCCATCCATGTTGTTGCAAAGGGTACAAGTTCCTTCTTTCTTTCTGCCATATAGAATTCCATTGTGTAAATGTACCAAAGTTTTTTGATCCAATCATCCACTGATGGGCACTTAGGCTGTTTCCAGCACTTGGCTATTGTAAATAGTACCGCTATGAACATGCGTGTACATAGGTTCTTATGAATTGGTGTTTCAGGATTCTTTGGGTATAGTCCAAGTAGTGGAATTGCTGGATCAAAAGGCAGTTCCATTTTTAGTTTTTTAAGGAAACCCCATACTGTTTTCCACAGTGGCTGCACCAGCCTACATTCCCACCAACAGTGTATGAAGGTTCCCTTTGCCCCGCATCCTCGCCAACACTTGTTGT
>PVIW01016959.1:0-15269 GCA_004026585.1 Noctilio leporinus | reverse complement strand
AGCCTTGTCTCGTTCCTGATCTTAGGGGGAAAGCTTTCAGTTTTTGTCCATTAAGTATGATGTTGGCTTCAGGTTTCTCATAGATGGCCTTTATGATGTTGAGGTATGCTCCCCCTATTCCCATTTTGCTGAGGGTTTTTATCATAAATGGTTGCTGCACTTTATCAAATGCTTTTTCAGCATCTATTGATATGATCATTTTTACCAGTTTTATTGCTTTTATACCTTTGTTTTATTTCCCTTCACTGTTCCTGTGTTTTTTTCTCGTCCTTTTTTATCACTCTCTCTGAAAACTACGCCCCATCTACCTTAATACACACAAACATTCCTAAATTTGCTTTTCCTCTACTTTTGCTTTTGTCAGTTTGCTCATCTCCTCACCTTAGTGTATTTTTCACTTCAGACCTTATAATTTTGAGTTTTAGAAGTTTAATTGGGTGCATTTTTAAATTTTCCATATCTCAGATTAATATGCTCAATTTTCCTTTTAGCTTCTTGAACACATGTAGTTCACTTTTAGTATGTGTTTTAATGTTCTGTGTACTAAACTATGCCACATTTGTCATTTCTGGTGGGGATATTTAGTGATATTTGTTTTCATTTTGAGTTGTATTTTTCTGCTTCATTTCATGAATATGTATTTTTAATTTGATGTTAGACATTATATCAATTTTAACCTGTTGGATGTTGGGTATGTTTTTGTTCCTATGAATATTCTTGTAGTTCTTGTAGTTGTTGTAATATAGTTAATATTTTTGGAAACAGTTTAATTCTTTCCAGCAATGCCTTTAAACTTCATTAGGTGTGGTAGCGTGCATTTAAGCTACTGTTAATTTTCTTCTATTATTGATGCAAAATATATTTTGTTAATTGTGATGGTTAATTTTATGTATTGACTTGAATAGGCTAAGGGATGCTCAGCTAGCTAGCAAAACATTACATCTGGGTGTGTCTGTGAGGGTGTTTTGAAAGGAAAGAGATTAGCATTTGAGTTGGTAGATTGAAGAAAGAAATCATTTTCACTTATGTAGGTGGGCCTCATTTAATCTCTTGAGGGTTTGAACAAGACAAAAAGGTAGAAGAAGGGCAATTTTGCTCTTGTTGCTTAATTTGAGATATCCATCTTCTCCTGCCTTTGGACATGAATGCTTTGGGTTCTTGAGTCTTTAGATTTGGACCATGCCTTACACTATTGGCCCTTAATTCTCCAGCCTTCAGACTTGGGTTTAGTTATTCCAATGGCATTTTTGGTTCTCCAGCTTGTTGATTGTAGATTATGGGACTTCTTGATCTCCATAATTATGTAAGCCAGTTCCTATAATAAATCATTTTGAATGTTTTATTCTCTAGTCTTGTGTAGTCTTTTCTCAAGGAAGATTCTTAGTTTATCTTTCTCTCTGATAGCTCGCTTGTCTGCTATTTTCTGTTTTGTGAAGTCTAGCATCCTTTGTTTCCCCATTGTCCCAGCTCTATCTTTTCAACTCAGATTGCTTCCTGCAGTCTCTTTAGTTTTCCCTTCCTGTGAATTCTCTCCAGGCAGTAAGTGGGGTAGTTATATGGCTCACTTCAGTTCCCTGACTGTTATAGATCACAATATTTTGTTTCTTGATGTCCAATACCTTGTCTCTTCATATGTGTTGTCCAGTTTTTAAATTATTTCTTGTGGTAGGGTAAATCTAGCCCATTTCTTCATCTTGGTTGATGGTTTGGAATCTTATAAAATAACTTTATTTTAGAAAATATTGCACATACTGCCTTTTCAAATTCCATTTCATTATAGATATGATTTCTTTCATTCTTATATTCTAATAATTATGATTAGCATAAAATATATTTAGCAACAAATATTACACAGAACTCCTCCCAAGTCATTTGAAAACTAATTTCACTTAGTTGAATTGGGTCTCAAAACAGAAAAATATCTTCAATTAGCAATTCTTTCCTGGAAATCTCCCTCTCAAGAATTCATAGGATCATAGTACTGTATTACTGGAAGGCTTATTTGTTTAGTTTTGGCCTCTCTTATTTTATGATGAGGATACTGAAGCTCAGCTTTTGGAGATCCTTTGACACAAAGCCTCAGTGGCAAATATTTGATTGAAGTAAAAGAGAGCAATATCTGTACCAGTGGGCCCTAACTTATGACTGAATTGTATTTAGTATGTCATTTTTTAATTTAAAAGGTTGTGATAGAGGATATATTTTCCATAAACATATTGCAATAGATTTGAGTCTATATATATTGTTGTCATTGTATTATGAACACATTCAGGTACATTTTAGATTGAATAGGTTTATGTAAACTGTTATTTGAACCCAGTCACTGGTGCTACTAGAGTAAATGCATTCAGACTTTGAGTCAGAAGGCAAAGAAATCTTTCTCTTCCTGGTTTCTGACAGCAGTTTTAGTTGACATGAGTTCTATGCAAGCAACTTGTGTTTCTTACTTGTTAACTCTGTTTTTTGTTTGTTTGTTTGTTTTTTAAAGATTTTATTTATTATTTTTAGAAGGGTGGGGGAAGGGAAAGAGGTAGAGAGGGAGAGAAACATTAATGTATGGTTGCCTTTCACCTGCCTCCAGCTACGTACCTGACTGGAAACTTGGCTTGCATCCTGGTTATGTGCCCTGGCTGGGAATGGAACCAGCGACCTTTGGGTTTGTAGGCCAGTGCATTATCTACTGAGCCACCAGCCAGGGTCACTCTGTTTCTTTACCAACATTAAAAACTCCCTCTTGAATGAAAAACAAAGAACATTTTCCTGGGAAGGTATGTGGTATTTTGGATTTGGGCTATTTCCTTTTCAGAGAAATTTTCTACATTTCTATTTGGTATTCAGTGTTAGTGTGAGGGAGACTTCCTCTATCTGTCAGGCTGAATTACACCTAGGCTTGTATTTTCTTTGTGTTTAGTTGCATGTCAAGTGTTATAGGAAGAGAAATGGAAAAACAAATAATCCCATCAAGCAATTATAATACTAGGAATATATTCTAATGATATTATTAGAAAAGTATGAAAAGACATTTATATAAAGTGTTTATCATAGCAGTTTTTACAATAACAAAAGTTAGAAGCCTCTTAAATGTCTATCAATGGAAGACTGGCTAAATAAATCACTGCATGTTTATACAACTATATATTTTGAAGTTATTATAAATGATATTCCATATTTCTCAATATGAAACATATTTATAAACTATCAAATTAAAATGTTAAAACAGCTTTTAAACATTTACTTTATTTTTAAAGGATTTTTTTTTTTTTTAGAGATAGAAGAAGACAGAGAGGGAGAGAAACATCAATGTATGGTTACCTTTCACCTGCCTCCAGCTGGCGACCTGGCTGGAGACCTGGCTTGCAACCTGGTTATGTGCCCTGACTGGGAATTGAACCAGTAACACTTGGGTTCTCAGGCTGGTGCTCAATCCACTAAGCCACACCAGCCAGGGCCTAAAAACAGCTTTTAATATGTGAACTAATTCATTTAAAATTTTATGTAGGCATGTGAGCGCTTGTGTGTATATGAGTGTTTGTTGTTAACCTTGTGAAGATTCATTGATGTTAACCCTGAGAAGGAATTTATCTGTTGAGATGGACTCTCCATGGTCAACTAAGGGACCAAATTTTATACATATTGAGAGCTTAGTGGCCATTTGCTGACAGGAGATCCTCATCTACTCTGGGAAGTGCCTCAGACTGAACCCCACTGGGTATGTGGTCTAAGCTTACCACTGCAGGGGAATCCTGGTTTTGTGCTTCTATCAATGGGCTGTGACCTGCCTGTCCAGTTAGAACTTTATTTACATAAAACAGATCTCATGGAGAACCTGGGCAGGAACCTTTGCTGTAAAAGGGCCTCCCCTTTGTCTCAGTGGAACACATTTAAGTTGTTACCTAACTCTGTGTCTCCTGGCATGTAGCTCCATTTTGCTTAAATAAATTTCTTTATTCTTTATTATAGCCTAAAATTAATTTGGTTTATTTACTTCTTCATGCTTTATCTTATAAATTGTACTACAAATTATACAATATAACTTTACAGTTTGAAAAAGAACTTAAGTGAATCCATTAGAATTCAGTTTAGAGCAGTCAACAAATAATGTAACACAATATAGTATATAAATAATATGAATTGAGAAAAGAGGAAAATATATTGGAGTTTTACAGGGGAGATAAGACTACACTTGAACTTTGAATGAAAACATAGACACTGGTTAGGAAGGGAGAAAGAAGGTCATTTTAGGCACAGTGGGTGATATGAGTAAGAAAGAAAGATCTGATTGTTGGGGTTGGCAGCATTTCACAGTGGAAGATAAAACTGTATAGAAAATTCAGAACTAAAGTATTTTCTAAAATCAGCAACAACCACCACATGTGCATTGATCATCTCATTTTTGGTTATTTCAAAGCAGAATTTCAATGCTATTGTTTGGTTTTTTCTTTTCAAGTACTCAGCAAGTCCCTTATCATTTCCGTTTATATCTCTCTTATCTTAGTTGGTTTGGGTTGCCATAACAGACTACAATACACTTATAAAAGAAGACAGTTATTTCTCATAGTTTTGAAGCCTGAAAGTATAAGATCAAGATGCTTCCTTGTTCATAGACCAATGTCTTCTCACTGTGTTTTCCACAGAGGCAGAGGTGAGGGAACACTCCAGGGTCTCTTCCATAAGAGCACTAATCCCATTTGTGAGGGCATAATTATCATGACCTAATTACCTCCCAAAGTCTCTGCCTCCTAGGTTTCAACATGACTTTGGGGGGCATACAACCTTTCAGTCTATAATGTACTTCAGCCTCCTTAGTCCTAGTTAGGAGGGTGTTATGCTTCCCCCAATACTTACTCAGCCTCTTGTCCTCTGATATGTGATTAGCCACAGAATGTATATGCATAACCCATAGACAGAGACAACAGTGTGGTGATGGCCAAAGGGAATGTGGGAGGGGTTTGGTAGAAGGGGACAAAGGGGGGCAAATGAGGACATCTACAATAGGGTAAACAATAAAAATAAAGAAAAATATAAACATAAAGAAGGAATATGTGACTGAAGGCATTATTGAAGAATGCATGGGATCTGGACTGAGGGATCATTTGTTTGATTTTAGAACATAGAGTGGCATGGCTGTACTAGAATGAAAAGTAACTGATGTGCTTTTTTGTATCATTAACATGGATTGTGTTGCAGATTTTTTTGCATGTTTTCTGATAAAAATCAATTCTAGCACTGTGAAGCTTCATACACCTTGAAAGACCTAACACTAGAATTGTAAATTTATGAAAATATTTTCTAATGCCATTGAGAAATTTAAGTATGTTGTATGTTGTTCTTTGATATGTAGTTTAATGTCTTGATGTTTTGCTACTGTTTGAAGGATAAAATCTTTGTGGAATAATGGAAATAAAAAAAAAATAGTGTGCTTTGGGATCAGGTCTCATTTGAATTGATTGTGTCACTTATCTGTAAAAATTGGGCAAATAGCTCCTGAAAGCCTCCATTTCCTTGTGTATAAATTGAAAATGATAATAGCTAAAGCAGCCTTCAAGACAAGAGAGAAGTAGATCTAGCATGTCTGCATGTTTCTTCCTGTTCTCATTCTCTTCCTTCTTTTAACTACTGTTTTAAGTCTCTTGTCATTTAACTGGAAAATGTCACAAACTTCTAAAATCTGAATTCTGAACATCATTGAATTCATTAGACCATCATTTAGTCTGTGGTAGCTAAAAGTGAAAGTTTATAAATCATCCATTCCATGCATGTTTTAATAAGGGCCTTTTAGAAACATTTCTTTAAAGCGGAAAAAGTTTTAAATGGTGAGAATGCTAGGCCTTGTGGATGGGCCAGTGGGAAAGAAAGTTCTGTAAGAACACTGAACACATGTAGAACACATTGCCTTCCATTTTCTCTTTACATATGCTAGAGATTTTGACATTTACTGAATGATTTGATTGGAATATCCAACATCAATGGAACAAGTGTCTCCAATAGCTCATGCTTACATAACTGAACCTCTGCAGTGACCTACTTGGACACCAGCAATCCTATTCAGTACTATTATACATAGAGTATTACTAAACAGAGTTGATGACTAGAACTTGTTTCAGGTGCAACCCTGCATCTGATATGGGATCAAATGCTTGTTTTGCATTGGGTCCCTGTTTATTCCATTATGTGCCTGAAAAGAGAAAACTTACTCTAATTCTATAAGTTTCTTTATCTCTGACTTATTGTTTCCTGCATTATGTTCTGAGGTAAGGAATCTTGGAAGAATCATCTATTTTACATCTTCCATCTTTGGAAGCTCCTGCTGGTTCACTAGCCTGGATTGAACTTCACACTTTTTTGCTTCATTAACTTTCTCCCCAAGAACCACTGAGAACAGGGATGGGGCATCATCACCTAGATATGCTTTATTTTCTATCTTTCAATCCAAGTACTCCTTTCTCTGATTCTGTTTTACTTAAGTGCTCTAGTTATTATTTTAAGCTAAAAACAGTTCCTTCAGAGAAAAATGCTTATTATATGTGACTCAAAAATAACTCTGTCACCTATTGGCAGAAGCTTTGGGATCAGTAAATATAGTGGCCTTGCTCCCCAGTGTCAGGGTCATTTATAATGTTTTGTGAAAAGAATTGCAGCATGTACTTTGTGTGAAATTCAGTGTTCATCAATTATTTTGTGTTACAAAATTTCCTGTGGCCTAACTCAAGGCAGTTTATCTGAATCAGCAGGTATTTTATGCACAAGCTAAAACTTTATCACTAATGATAATCATGGTCATAAAATAGCATTAATGATTATATGATTCACTTTTACATACTGTCTTCCTTGGTGGGCTCATCATATCCTTCTTTCTTGCTGTAATTCAGAAGTTAATTGTTAGCATTTTCCCTAGCTCATGAATTTTTACTTTAGTTTTATTTTTATCCCATCTTTACTGTATAAGGTCTGTCCTATCACAAATGGATTAGACTGCCCCTAACTTCAGTTGAAAATCCCACTTCATTCTGATTCTAGACTTCTCATGGCAGTATTTTTGGACTTCTATGAGTGGTGCCCAATCTTTAGGAATACCTTCCATTTCCTCAGGGTAGACATGACAAGGACCAAATTCTTATGTGTTGTTTAGGGAAATGCTAGCCACTGTAACAATAACCTCCACATTTATAGTAACTTATAATGAAATTATATTTCTCACTTTCAGAAGTCCTGTGCAATTCTCCAGCATATGGTGACTCAGGGACCCAGGCTCCTCCTAGCTTGTGGCTTCTTCCTCCTTTATGGTCTCAGCATTCTCTGGTTATATCCAGCACATGATTAAAGAGAGGCTGGAGAAGGCACAACTGTTTCCTAACTATCTTGGTCCAGAAATGATACATACTATTTCTCCCACACATTCCATGGGTAAGAGCTATTCATATGGCCCACTAGGCTGCAAGGGCATCTGAGAAATGTAATTATCGGTTGAGCACTATTCCCCAGGAGTACTCTATAATATGGAAGGTGCAACTACAATTATTTTTATTGTGTTAAAATATATAAAACATAAAAGTTATTATTTTAACCAATTTTAAGTGTACAGTGCCATGGCATTAAGTACATTCACATTGTGGTATAACCATATCACCATCCAGCTTCAGAAACCACCTTTCATTTTCTATGCCTATGAGTTTGAATATGTTAGGTGCCTTATACATGTGGAATCATATAACATTTGTCCTTTTGTGTCTGGTTTATTTCACTTAGCTTAATGTTTTCAAGGTTCATCCATGTTGTAGCATATGTCAGAATTTCCTTCCTTTTTAAGACTGAAAATACTCCCTTGTATGTATGCATCACATTTTGTTCACCCATTCATCTGTCAATGGCCACTTGGGTTGCTTTCACCTTTTGGCTGTTGTGATTATGATATTATGAATATGGGTATTTATAAATCTATTGGAGTACTTGTTTTCAATTCTTTTGGGTATATATCCAGGAATAGAATTAGTAGATCTTGTGATAACTCTATTTTAAAAATTTTTGTAGTGTTTTCCTTAGTGGCTACATTTTTTTTTTTTTCTTTTCTTTTCATATTGGAAGAGCACTATTTTTGATGAACAGTTAACTATCTCTGTAACTCATGCTCATTAACTTTGTGACCTTGTACTACTTAATTAACTTCCATGAGTCTCATTTTCCTCAGAAAATAAAGCTAATATCTACTTCACAGTGGGGATTAAATAAGGCAGTATAGGTAAAGCCTTTGGCATGATGACCAGCACATAATATTTGGTTACTGTGTAATTCTTTTTTGTTTTTCCTCTTCTCCTCATACACCCTAAATCACTATATTTTACTTTTTCTCCATTCGGTTCCTTCAGATATTTAAATGGTGACAGTTAGGTATGCCTGGGTTAATGGATTATCTAGGCCTATGATGCTGAATCTGGGACATGTGCTTTTAGGAAGAAGGTGCTAGGTGCTCAGAAGTTAAGAGTTTGCATGGCTGGCACGTGAGGAAGATATTTTTAAACAGGGAAGCCTTCAGCTTCACCCCTTCCCTTCGGTTGGATTGGCAGATGGGATTCTGACTTAATTCATGCTGGGTCTCTAAGAAAAAACTGGTCAGTGACTCAGAGGCTATGTATCATTCTTCTGAAGCCTCTCCACTTTAAATTTTTAATCAGTATTGCTTCTCTTGCTTGAATAGTTTTCAAATTCACATCTCTTTCTTATTATTTCAGAAACAGTCAGGCTGATTTTAATAAAAAGCAAAGAGTAACAATACTGAAATGCCAACTCACTAGCCCAGGAGCTGGAATCAGACTAAATGACGTGCCCTCAGACAAAATCAGTCCTGATCTCCCTTTACTACACCCTGCTCCTCACCTGCACAATAGCTTGTAATGGGTTTGAAAGCTCTTTTGTCCAAAGGGGCAGCCAGAGACTAGACCACCTGATCTTCCAGTCATCAATTACAGTCCGAATTTTGTTTGTGGCCTTGATGCCACTCACCTTTAACTAAGGAGGGGATAAGAGACATTCATTTTTCCTCTGGCCTTCAGCTTTTTCTCTTACAAATTGAAAGGAGTAAATTAGGGAGTTGAATTAGATTATATTGAAAGTTTCTCCAAACTCCAAAGAGTCTATGAGCCTCTGCTTTCCTTAGTAATTTGAGGTGCTAAGTGATGTCTTCCATACCTTTTATCAAAGTTAAAAAGAGACATTTATTTACTAGCAAGAAGACATTTTTCCTCACACACAGATGTACTTGTGATCAAAATGTTTGAGGATTTTGGGTTCTTATATGGAAATATAAGAACAATCAAACACCACATGCTCAGCATTTAAACCTAAAAAGGTAGCTGGACAATTTAATCTTTTCTATGTGAGAAACTCAATTACTAAGAGGCTGACACGGACACCTTGAGAATGGCTTGGTCCAGGATCCCCTGTAACAGGCCTCCTTGTGAACCAGGCTCAGAGCCTGAGGCTTGTGGGAGCAGCAGTATCAACAGCAGCAGTATCTGAGGTGGGAAGTCTGAGTGATGAGGGGGAGTGACAGGAGCTTTACTTAGCTGCAAAACTGCAGGCACTGAAGCCTAGCACCAACACCCCTCCCCCCCCCCCAAACCAAGAACAAATAGGAATGATTCCAGAGATACTTCACTTTTAAATGGAATTATACAAGTGATATTGAAACTACTTTATGGAAGGCAAAAAAAAAAAAAAAAAAAGAAAGAAAGAAAGAAAGAAAATTTTACAACATTGCCATGATACACTTACAGAGAAAAGGAATGTCATAAAATCACCTTCACTTACATGGAGAAAAGTAGTATAGAAAAGAGCACTTTTAGCAAATGAGTATCTTGCTATTTGTATATGTCTATTTATACTATTTATTACCTCATCTTTTGGATTTTGTCACGGAGTTAAAAACAACACAAAACAAAAAATGGGTGGGTGTTCTTTGATGTGGTTCCAACGGCTCATGTGAAAAATTGCCTCCTGCCTGTCTTTTTTGCCCCTCACTTCTCTCAGGTCCTTTCACCTTCAGGACACCCAGTGCTTCATAGGGGGAGGCGTGCTTCAGTTTTTCTATCAACAAACAAAACCATTTCCCATGTTCATTCACATTATTATTTTATTGACTTCATGCATTTGAAAAGAGAATGCTGTTTGTGGGGACAATGCTTAAAATAATGGAAATAGGTCTCAAATCATGCAATGTTAGGCATAATGCTACTTGGCTTATTTGGAGAGATGTGTGAGGGTAGAAGAAGCCTCTAGTCCTATCACTGAGATGACTGCTTATTCACTTACCACGTTGGTGCCTTGCACTCACTGTACAGGTACTACTGCATGGTCTTTTCCATTAACTTTATTATTTCTATGAGCTAGATTCAGACTAAATTAAGCTGATATAAATCTCAGCTGGTGGTTGACTGTAACTTGTGCTTTGTAGATTCATCCCCTAAAGAATGAGATCTGGCCCCTGGCTGGTAGCACAGTGGATAAGGTGCCGGCCTGCGAACCCAAAGGTCGCAGGTTCGATTCCCCAGCCAGGGCACATAACCAGGTTGCAAACCAGGTCTCCAGTCAGATCTGTGGCTGGAGGCAGGTGAAAAGCAACCATACATGAATGTCTCTCTCCCTCTCTGCCTCTCTCCCTTCCCTTCTTTCCAAAAATAATGAAATAAAATCTTAAAAAAAAAAAAAAAGAATGAGATCTGGTATTATTTGTCAGGAAATATGACTGTGAATTTTCTCCATGGGTTTTCATTTTCATTCTCAGCAGCTCTGTCTGATGATTTTGCAGTCTGTTTTTTAATCACATTAGGTAAATTCTCAGAAAACAGCTTAAGGATCTCATGGCCCACAGAGAGAGACGTGTGAGGGAAGTCTGACTCAGTTTATTTGAAAAATAACTATTCTGAAACACAAAATTGGTGTAATTCTTCTCACTGGAAACCAGTGGCAAAAATTAATGAGAAGTCACCTATCAATTTTTCTTTCTATTTGAACATTTAGTCACATAACAATTGAAAAGAGCAGGGGAAAAGCAAGGACACCCTATATTTTTCAAGGGGATAAGAAAATTAGGGTTGGAATGAGTAACTCACAGGTCTTTACTCCAGATTAATTACTCCAGGGCTACTTAGAGCAGAGGTGGGAGTACATAAAGGGGTAAAATAAAGACAGAAGTCATGAAAGTGACTTGGAGGGATTAACTTTCCCCTGAGCAGGCCCCTCAGCCAACCGGTCCTCATCAGCCATATGAACTGGAGTCAGATCTCCAGTCGCTTGTGCCTCAGTTTTCTTATCCTAAAAGATTTTCTCTTATTAAGTTAAAACAGAAGTACTCTAAATGTGAAGGGTTAGCACACTGGATACTAGAGCCAAGAATATGTCAACCATCATTGCTATCTTTTATTTTTTTATTATTTTTTATTTTTTAAATTTTATTGTTGTATTGCATCCATCCCCTTTTTATTGCTATCTTTGACTACAAGTCCTCTTCATTCTTTTCTAGTTTCTGTCTTTTTCAGTCACATTTAAATACTGGTTATCTTTAAACTGAGATTAACATAATTTAGTGTTCTTTGAAAGTCTCACTAAATAATAAAGACCCTGAAGCACTTAATGTTTAATAGATGTCAAATCGTGGTAATATGCTGTTATTAAAAATGTTAGTTTTCTGAAGTAAAGCCAAATTGACTTGTTTTTCTTTCTGTATATAAAAATATATTTGGCAGTACAATGGCACCCCAGAAGGTTATGGAGTGGTGAATAATTTAATAGTTGCACAAAACATTTTGCACTCAAAACACATAAAATATGGAATACCCTTTTAATTAAAAATAAAGTTTATTTTATAGACAGTTTTTCCTATTTGTTCCACTTTCAAAGATAAGAAAGAAAAGTAACATTTTTTTTTGACCGATGAATGAAAACCAGGGTTTTATTTTTAAAAATAGCCCTAGCCCTGGCTGGTGTCACAGTGGGTAAGGCACTGGCCTGAGAACCCAAAGGTTGCTAGTTCCATTCCCCAGCCAGGGCACATAAGTAGGTTGTAAGCCAGGTCTCCAGCCAGGTCTGTAGCTGGAGGCAAGTGAAAGGCAACCATACATTGATGTCTCTCTTCCTCTCTGCTTCTCTCCCTACCCCTCTCTCTGAAAATAATAAATAAAATCTTCAAAAAATAAATAAAAAAAAATTAGTCCTAATTATACTATATACTTGGCCAGTTTACTCAATAAAACAGTCTGGAGGCTTTACCTAGGGTTTATGAGCTCTGAATTTTACATGGTTATTACGTATAAGTTGCCATTACTAGGCATGAACATTAGAGTGACACCTGGTTAAAAAAAAAATGCTGTAATTGGTTATCTGAATCAATTGAAGGTACTTCTACAAGGAAAGGTATTATATGTTAAACGTAAAGGATACATATGGCTTTATAATTATTGTAATGTCTTGTAACTCTACATTTAAATATACATAGTAGTTAATCTGAAAGATTTAAGATTTGGTTTTCTTACTCTCTCCAAAACAATTTGGAGTATTGAAGAAAGCTAAGAATTCATGTCAGTGGATCTATAATAGTCTTTGTACTATAATGTACTCACTATATAAATGAAAACAGAATACATTTTATCCTCTGTAAACTGAGATAAAGTGAGTTTATCCTTTTATTATTACCTTTCAGAGTTATTCACATGTTCAGAAAAGATAATGTGATATTGTAAATTACAAAGAACCTTGGGAAAGAAAGATGCTATTTATCAATGGTATAAGTATAAGGAAATGATAGGCTTATTGTGGAAATTAAAAAATAAGGACAGAGGGAAAACAAAATATGTTTTTGAGTGACCATGATGTAATAGGTATTTTAGAATATTTTAGCATATTAAATTCTTTCTATGTGAAAGAAATGATAAGCAGCCCCTCAATTTCAAAATGACAAAATCAAAGGTCAGAGAATTTAAGTAACTTGCTCAAGATCACACAGCTACGAAGAACTGAAGTTAGTGTTTTCATTATATCACCTGCCTTTCTGGATAGCAGATTTTTCTTCTTTCAAACACAGCTCTATGCTGGAGGGGCTGATATATACATTTATATACATTTGTTTGTTCCATAATATTTATTCTTCAATGCTAATAAGTCATTGTTCTTGGTTCTGTTGAGAAAACAGAAATGAATAAAACACAGTCCTTGTGCTTAATATCCACTGCCACAGTCAATTCCTGGCTTTCCTTGTTGTTGATAGAATGAAAAATAATTAAAAACACTGAAAAATAGATGCTCTGTAAGTGGATTCTTAGACCAAGGATGAAGTTCCCTAATTTTCTTCAGTTTCTCATAAAGAGTTAAGCAGAATAGTATCATCCCAATATACCAAGGTTGTAGGTTTGATCCCCAGTCAGGTCATACACAAGAATCAACCAGTGAATGCATAAAGAAACAGAACAACAAAGCAACATTCATTTATCTCCCTCCCCCCTCCCTCCTTTTTCTCTTTCTCTGAAATAAATCAATAAAATTTTTAAAAGAGTCAAGCAGAAATATTTTTTTCATGTTGAAAATCAGAAATAAATCACCTCCTTGGTAATTGGAGTATTAAGACTATAAATAGAATTGTTGAAAATAATGGCTGTGGAGTCAGAAATTCTGTGTTCAAATCCTAGCTACATTTACTAATTGTATATTTCTTTATCTGCAAAGCATACTTTAAACTGTAGAATTGGAATAACCCCTCATCTTCCTATGTGAAAGAAATGATGAGCAGTCCCTCAATTTCAAAATGACAAAATCAAAGGTCAGAGAATTTAAGTTGTTAAGATAAAATGAATAAGTCTTTGTGTGTGTGTGTATCTAAATGGTGTATAATGTACAGTAAACACTTAACACAATGTCTGTTGTTTAGCAAGCAGTTCTCCAATGATAGCAATTATTATGGTTATTTTGTCTTTGAGGCTCAGACTTTAAAGAGACACAAATAATTATTCTGAATGACAGTTTTGACAGCAAAGAACAGCTGATGCAGACAGCCTATTTAGTAGATGGGGCTAAATCTAGGAATGTTTTCTGCTTATTTATATTGGATTGTTTTATTATTTTTAACTAATCTCCTGTTAACAGTTGTTTTTAATGTGTGTGTTGTTCTCATAAGAAGGTATGACAGAAAGTTCTAGCTAGTTAAGGATTTGAAATACCTAACTTCTGAAAAATTATATTTTTATCGCTTTTGCCCTAAACAGACTCCCTTTCTTTCTGACAACTTCACTTTAATTACAGTTGTTACATTCATGGAATTCTTAAAATGCATTACACTCTTCTAAGTGACTTTCATGAATTAATTTATTCTTCCAAACCCTAATATAGTAGATACCACTATTGGTCATCTATTTGGTGCAGGGCTACTAATACCCAGAATAATATAAACCAAAAGAATAACAAATATGCCCTGGCTGGGTGGCCCTGTTGGTGGGAGCATTGGCCTATACACCAAAAGGCTGTGGGTTTCATTCCTGGTCAGGGCAGGAACCTAGGTTGCAGGTTCTGTTCCCTGGTCAGGGAGGGTTGGGGGGGGCAACCAATCGATGCTTTTGTCTCACATCAGTGTCTCACTTGTCCTCCATCTCCCTCCGATCCTTTCTCTAACATCAATAAATATATCTTTGGGTGAGGGTTAAAAACAAAAACACTGAGTGGAGCTATTGCTTTAGAAGACCTCCAGTAGTGTCACTAAACAGCAGTTGAGGCCCTGCTGTCCAACTCCATCTTTTAGGGCAAAATGCCAGAGGCAAAGGTCTGATGATAGAAAAAAGGAATCTTTATTCAAAAGTAATCACTTGACTCTATCAAGTCACAGCTTTAATCACTTGAGCCTATCCATTAAGGCTAAACTCTTTTTTTTTTTTTTTTCTTTTAATTTTATTGTTGTTATATTACATCCATCCCTTTTTTGCTCCCCTCTGTCCCCCTCCCCACCGCCCCTTTCCCCCCAAAGTCAATCCCACCTGTTGTCCATGTCCATGGTTCCTTTATACTAGGTTCTTGCCTAAACTGCTCCCCTTTCTTGCCTCTGCCTCCCCCCTCCCCCCAACCCCTTTCCCCCTGACCACTGCAGGCCTATTCCTTGTATTCATACACTTGGTTCTGTTTTGCTTGTTGTTAGTTTTGCTCATTATTGTCCCGTAATGGGTGACATCATATGATACCTGTCCTTCACTGACTGGCTTATTTCACTAAGCATAATGCTCTCTAGTTCCATCCATGTT